>JAOPTO010002481.1:0-116606 GCA_033822845.1 Tetrapedia diversipes | reverse complement strand
TATAGGAAAGGTTATAAATGAAAAAAGGGAAAGAAAGAAAAGTGAATGAAACGATAAATATACGTGTATTTGATAAAACTGAAGGGCCACGAATGAACACAAAATAACAAACTACGCTTATGCTTCGCAAACTACGCCTATGCTTCGCAAACTACGCCTATGCTTCGTAAACTACACAGTTCTTTGCTCTACGCTGGCTACTTAGCTTCTCACTTCACCGTCCAATACTTTCTGCCCCGCGCTCGCATTTTCCCCGTCATATATTCTTCCAAACACTCGTTTCCTTTCATTCTAATTGTCAACCTTTCTCACTTTACGCATTCGGTCACGACCACCCAGAATTTCTCAGTCACGCTGTTTTCCAAAGTTCTCATCTTTCACGCCTTAGAAACATTCGAGCCCAAACATTCTGCGTTCACACGACCATCGCCCAACTCAAGTACTCTTCCGACTTTTCCAGCCTCGCATCCGCTCGATCACATTCCTACAGTATTATATTTTGAAGAAAATTATAATTTAATCGTCAAATATCTCATTCCAATGTACTCGCGTAGAAACAAACTACGCCGTCCAGGGAATAGGCCTCGCGCACAATTCAGCCGTACCTAAAAGGTTAAATTGTTGTCACAGAGATGTTCATGGATTTTGTTATCGACCGTAACTTAATGCACAAGGCTATAGATTGACTCTTGGTGTCTCTGACTTTCCGATTACTTGACTCTTACTACCCGGGTGTCATGGTGTTGAGAGGTTTGGTGTTGGAAAACGCAACGCTAAAGATTGTAACGGTATATCTTAACCCTTTCGCGTCGAGCGCCGCTTATAGGCGGCATCCAAATGTATTTTGTATTTTAACAATTTTGTAGGATTCTTCCACGGAATAACCGTTGGAGATACATTGTATTTTTCGGTAAAATAGCCGTTACAAAGATGACACGGCTCGCCGCCGTGTCGATAGTCAATTGTTTTTGGTAAACTTGTTGCGACCGGCAAATTTAGCGGCAGTCGTTTTCTTGCGTGCATAAGAAGAAGAGTCGCGGAAAGCAGTGCCGCTCAGAGTCTTATTCTTTTTCTTGCGTGTTCAAATAAATTAACCTTTCTTCTGTGTTTTTCTTTTAATAAACTGTTGTTTCTATTTGTTTATGACTCGTGTGTTTTTCCCCTTCATCCTCATATCCTACAATTTTATATTTTAATAATTTTGTATTTCAATAATTTTGTAAGCCTTTTCATATTAAAAATGTGAATATACTTGTTTACATTTGAGCAACGATCGTTTTATTCAGCACAGTTGTTATTTAAGACTTAGAAAAACGCGCACTGTGCACATTTCTGACGCGTGCTTCCATTCAGTGGCGGTACTTTGGCGGACTTCTCTTCTGTGCCGCCACCTTTCCACGATCAATATAAATAGTTATCAATCCCTAACAAATTTTGCGATTCGCCAGACATTAGACGCGAAAAGGGTGTTGCTAAATAAAGTGTTCAACGAGAAAAACTGTTCTTGGTATTCTGGTAGATTGTGTTTTAAATAAAGTCCATTGTAATAGGATATAACAGGCCGCAACCGAGAAAACTCGAAATTTTGCGTACATAATGCATTATAATAAACCTAATTCAATGGCTTCCTCGGAATCCTTGTAGCACGCTTGTCCATTAACGCTCAGTGATACAGAGATCAGTTTTCGTATCAACTAAATCATGATTCGGTATCCGTAGCTGCGTAACGAATCCCGAAGAGCACGCTGGGAGCCTTCTCTGGCGCTGCTTCAAAACAACACCGTAAGCCGGATTTAATTTCCTTGTAACGTTGCACCGAATGCGGTGAACCCGTATCCATTTGGACTCAACGAAAGATAGAGAATTACGCTGATAAATCCTAAGGGTCGTACTCACCGTCGTATATCCCGTAATTATTTTAAAACATACGCGTCGGTATACGTAACACATTTACAAAAATAAAAACGCTGAAAGAATGCTGAACGCAAAATTTCTTTCACCGTTTAACACGTTCCCTGCCGGACCGTTTTTTAACACTAGAACTACCACAGCAGTCGAAATGACGGATTGATGATTATTCACAGCAACCTCATACATTCACTTTATTAAGCTTCCTAAATTTGCTATGATTTTCTGCAGAAGGTATAAATAAAGATTTGTTTTCTGTGTATTCCATACTTTTTCATGTAATTTTCAATTTGATCTATTCCATGCAAATAAATACATTTTATCTGTTGGTAGTTTCTCGGTGTCGTTAAACATTCGTTCCTTTATCTAACTCTAGAACTACCAGAGCAGTCAAAATGACGGATTGATGATTATTCATAGCAACCTTATACATTCACTTTACCAAACTTCCAAAATTTACCATGATTTTCTGCAGAAGGTATAAATAAAGATTTGTTTTCTGTGTATTCGATATTTTTTCATGTAATTTTCAATTTGATCTGTTCCACGCAAATAAGTACACTGTAATTGTCGATAATTTTAGTGTTCATACATCATCGCTACTCAAGTCAAATGTTTATATAGGCTTAGTTTTTCACTCATCGAAGCCTCCATATTAGCACTAGAACTACCACAGCAGTCGAAATGACGGATTGACGATTATTCATAACAACCTTATAAATTCAATTTACCAAGCTTCCAAAATTTACCATGATTTTCTGCAGAAGGTATAAATAAAGATTTGTTTTCTGTGTATTCGATATTTTTTCATGTAATTTTCAATCTGATCTGTTCGTTGGTAGTAATAATATTTTTGAGCTATGTACGCCTCACAATTTTTTAATGGTACAAAACCATAATTAAAATTTTTTAAAAATTCTTGTGGCTTGAGCGGAAACTTCATCGTGAGGCGTATACCCGAGTATTATGATAAAATAGAGGAATAAAACACCAACAGTTCGACCTCTTCAACGTTACCCTTATTTCTGTTCTTTTTTTTTATAACATCAATCGTCTCCTCGTTACCAACCCTGGCTCTGAACTTTGCCGCCTTTATTCAAATTTTCCTTCGTTGACAGCAGTCTAGAAAATGCTTAATGCATGGCGTTCTATGAGCCGGCTCGCCTCGCAGATGCCTTAAACGATTCTCCGGTAACACACGCGAACGTGTTGAAGAGAAAAGAGAATAATTCCCGCTTCAAAATTTATTGCAGCACAACGAAACGTTTAAGGATAAGAATCGAGGTGAAATGTAATTCTAGGTTGAACGTGTGTAATTCTATTTTGCTGTTATTATATTTAATACAGACGCAAAGTTCGCTCGTGTGTTTATCATACGTTGAAGATATAAAGTAATATCTCGATTGATCGACCATGGCCGACAGCCGTGTGTCAAACGTACTTCCGGCGCATCATCGATGCAGTGCACGGTTCGCATGGTCACGAATTCTTCGCATGCAACCACCACGAGGCATGCAATCGTCCGTTTTACGTGGAAACACCTCCATGACAGTTCTGGACTCGCTCTTGCGTCTACCGGGTTACGTATCCACTTGATTGCGACGTTTCAGAAACCTTCAACGTACGAAATTCATCTTCTTTATTTCCCAACTTGAATGGAACTTTCGTATTTTATGCCGTACAATCTTTGAAAAAATTCCACGAATAATATTTAACCCGCAGAGAAGCAACAACGTTGAATTCTCCGAAAGCATTGACTTGTACTACTGAAACAATGAAAACACTTTTTTTACCGAAGTATTCTGTAATTTCTTGAAAGGGCGACACGAATTATATCGTTCCACGTGATACTAAAACATGATTCTATAAATAATAAATAATGTAGTTGAGTAACAAACAAAAATTGTTGACTTAATCATTGACCTGTACCACTGAAATATATACGGTAGCTTTCAATAAGATAATCCCTTGTATTTCTGCAGCGCGACTAAATTTAATGCGAATGTTAGTTGTATTCCAACATTGTGTACACGATGATTCTACGAATAGCGACAAAACGTTTCAACAGTCAGCAAGAACATTGATTCGCGCTACTTAACACCTCCACTTAATCTTCGGCACTTGAACCGGCGCGGAGCCAAGTTTTCCGCCGGCGAAACTGAATTTACCGGCTAATCCAGCGCCGCTTTGTGCGACGCATTAAACGGTGTGATCAGTTTACAAGAAGAAATAAGGCGGGAAAATTGACTGCTCGTCGCGTAGCCGTTCTCTTCCGTAAATTTCATTCGCGAAGTCGGCCAAACACGGAGAAACTGGAGAAAGAGACGACGGGCCGCGACCGTCCCGCGAATGAGTTTTCCCCCGTGAAACTTCTATAATTTCATTCGTGCCTGCGCGACAAATCCGGCCCGGATATAAGAAACATATTCACCGCCGAAACGGTTAATTCCTGCTGCTACGCGGAACGGCCGCGGCGAGTACCGAGCAAACTTTCAATCTCTACGCTCGCGAACCGACGCACACCTCCGCGACGTTCGCATTTATAGAACGAGGGAATTGCTTGTGCATACGCAGAAGCAGAGAACTAGGGGAGGGACGAAGAATGTCGTCTGAAGGTACGGACGTGTGTTTAAAATATTTTGAACGATCTGTAGGAATGCGATTAGGTGGTTACGATTTTAGGAAAATGTGAAGAATGCTCGAGTTGAACGACAGCCGTGTGAACGTAGAATTTTTGGACTAGAGTGTTTCCAAGGCGCGAAAAATAAGCATTTCAGACAACTGAGCGACTGAGGAATTTTGGGTGAACGTGATAATAGTAATAACTTCCTTGTAATTCTCTAATGGGTTAATCCCCTATAAATAAATAAATAAATAAATAAATAAATAAATAAGTAAATAAATAAATAAATAAATAAATAAGTAAATAAATAAATAAATAAATAAATAAGTAAATAAATAAATAAATAAGTAAATAAATAAATAAATAAGTAAGTAAATAAATAAGTAAATAAATAAGTAAATAAATAAATAAATAAGTAAGTAAATAAATAAGTAAATAAATAAGTAAATAAATAAATAAATAAGTAAGTAAATAAATTAGTAAATAAATAAATAAGTAAATAAATAAAGCGGGAATGAGAGAGACAGAGAAAAGAAAGAAACATAAAAAGAAGGGGGAAAGGTCTCGCGGCTATGTGCAATTTCGTGGTCGGTCGTGCGTGTGTATTGTGTCACGGGCAACCAGGAGGAGCGGATGTAAAATGCGGAAGAATCGCTCGTTGGGAAAGGTGGATCGAAGAGAAACGAGGTCGGGGAAAAAAAATTGAACCCGCGGGATTTCATTGGCGCGCGCTACCTACCGCTGCCACGGTCAGTTTCTGTCGAGTTATTTGCTCGAGGGCCAGGGATGAAAATCGTGGCGGGCATCACCCGGGAAAATGTGTTTCACGCGAGAGCGAAAGTGCTGGGAGGAGGACCGCGTCGAATTGGAATTAATGAATCACGACGGAGCGAGCTTTGAGATCATCGATCAACGACCATGACGTTTTATTTCTCGCGCTCGCTAAGGCGGAACGATTATCGCCCGTTATTCCACAATCGAAATAATTATCGAACTCGTCCAACAGAAAAATTGCTGTGACAAGCGAATACTGAAAAAGAGAATTATTGTGACAAAAGTTCGTTTTGTAGAATTATATTATATTTATATATTTATATATTATTATTATTATTATTATTATTATTATTATTATTATTATTATTATTATTATTATTATTACTATCTTCTTTTGCCAAATCCAGCTTGGTTTTTTAACTGTTATCGTTGAATGAATTCCTTGCGATATTGCATGCATGTAGTATGGTTGCTTTCTGTACTTCATGGTGGATGTATGTCGGTATCTTTAGCTGTGTTAGATGCCTTTTGAATGTGTGTGGTGTTATTCCTTGATACTGACATTATGATGGGTATTATATGTACTTCTTGTTGTTTCCATATTCTTTTAATTTCTTGAGCGAGTGGTATATATTTTTCTATTTTCTCTCTGTACTTTTGCTCTATATTTGCATCATTACGTATTGAAATGTCTATTAGGTATGTTCGTTTTTCTTTCTTTTTGACGAATGTGATGTCTGGTCTGTTATGGCTTATTGTTTTATCAGTCTGTATTGTTATGTCTCAGTATACTTTGTATTCTTCGTCTTCTTTATTATTATTATTATTATTATTAATATGATTCATAGTAAAAATATACAGTACTCAGTAATTTCTAACCCAATTCTGCCAAGCAGCTCAATGTTCAACTTTCCTACTCTTTATACGATTCCACAATTCGGTTTTCTATTCAACACTGGTCCTTTCCTCCTTCGAAGAAACCCTTATAAGCCTTTTCCTCTTCCCACCCCGTGGTCGTTAAACATTGCCGACCAATCGGTGAATTTTTGAGATCATCTAGTCGACCCACACTTTCACTTTTCCGATCCTGAAAATTACGATACTACGCTACTCTCGTATTATTCCTTAGATTGTACTCCTACATTATTTCGATACCGTATTGTAACTACACTTCAACGGTGAAATTTTATTATCGATCATTTAAATCATACAATTTCCGAGTATAACTTTCGGTGTCGTTGTTCAAAAACCGTGTACAGTCATTACCAAATATATACAGGTTATTTTTCAACGTTACGTTCATTGTTTCTGTTTTCGTTGGTATTCGACTCGTTTTTCAGGCGGCCGGGGAATTTATCAAAATTCTAAACGAAGGTGAAAAATTCCGACAACAGAGAGACCGTAACGATGAATACGCGGAAAATCCAGGCTGAAAATTGTTTCTGTCCGTGCGAAAAGTTTGAAAACGAGGACGGATTCGTTGTTTGGTTGAGCGGCGTAAATTGTCGAGTTCACGTTTGACACGCCACCGTGATCGATGGTCTTTTAAACTCTGTCGCCATTTAAGACGTTCCCCCTCCATCTCTCTCTCTCTCTCTCCCTTTCTCTTCGCCTTTACCCGTTCCTTCAGGTTCCATTTGAAATAATTAGAAGCTACGCCACGCTTGCACGCGATCTTACATTACTACTTTGTGAACAACGCTCGAAATTATGTAGAATCACGTGAAAATCGAGGAACTTTGTTACTATTGATTTTAAAGTGTTTCCTGTTTCCTGCGAAAAGAAATACTCACAAATTTCGGGTAAAAAATAAAAAAGCTGTGCTTGATAGTTTTCACTGTTTCGTCGTTTCAATTGTATATAAAAAAATTTGTTTTTCTTTTCCCCAAAAACAAAGGTTTCAGGTAGCACAATTAAATAAATAAATACTTGAAAAATTGAATTTGTAATACAAGTGGTAAAAAATAATTAATTGAAAAGTACGGTAATTGTTTAATAACTTACAATTGCAGATAGATGTTTCATTTAAATCTTTTGAAAAAAAGCAACATTCGCGTTACTCACGGGATGTGCCCGATAAAATGATTTTCCCTGTTTTGTATGGAAATTTTTAATTCTAATCGATTCGCGGTAAACAAATTTATAATGGCTATGAACGGCATGAATAAACAATAATGCTCTCCAACGCTGTGGTACATATTTATTTCGTTTCGGTATTTCAGCCACGGAAACAAACTGTACACACCAAATGAACGTCATAATTTATAGAAACGCAATCGTAACCATTTGGAGATGTGCTAACGACTTCCGGGTTAAAATGTATATAATTCACTGGTCAACAACAAATTTACATTCATTCCCTACATCAACCGGCGAATTAATCGTAGTTATTAAATTTACGGTGCACGGTAATTCGATGCTTCGTTTGATCCACGATTGGACAAACGTTGTACTGTATAGAACCGTAGCGTTTGGAATATTTAAAAAATTAACCGAAAAATTTCTTAACGACAAACATAATTTTTAACGATTCTTCGTGTTTCTCTTTAGGGGATTACCGAAGGCCTGTCGTCGAGAAATCGGGTTCCCGCATAAAAATTTATAAGAGAATAACGACCTGACGTATTGCAACGTTGCGTCTGACCATGCTCGATCTATTGCTATTTGCAGGCACCACTTATTTTAATTACACGTCGTTACATCTTTCTTCAGATGCCTAGATCGCAGTAATTACACGATTCACACGCTGGGCTGGTAATGCAGGGCGTTCATTAAATTTAATCAATTCGGTGCTGTCTGGACACGCAACGTGATGGTACTTAAAACTGTAGAATTAATGAAGCTCCAAGTTCGAACGTTTCCAGGGAGCGCAGAATCGACCGTAATCCTGCCAGACTTGATCCATAAATCTCGCTAACGTACGAGTCACCTCGAAACCTAACTTCGTCGATCCCTTAACATTTCCAACTCCTTCTTCCGTTACTGAACTACTAATCGTGTTCAACGAAAACAGAAAATTCTGTTGAAGATTCTCGAAATCGTACATCAGAATTGGACACAACAGTGGAAACAAAACGATACAAATTTCAATCGAGCTTCAAGCTAATTTAAACATAAGCCAAGCTTAAATTGAAATGCATATAGAACTAAATCGTTCTTTTACAATACAAACATTTTTTAATGACAGTATATACGATATTAACCACGTAATTTTTCTCAAGCCTAACGAAACTGTAACAAATATTCCAATGTTTTTTAACAAAATCGCAATACAGTACTCAAATCTTTTTCATCTACGCTACCGGTCAAAAAGTTTCGAATCACTTTCAGAATTGCAGCAATATCAAATCTCCTGCGACAATTTATTGTTCGTTAAAAATCAACATCGCTAACTTTAACAACTGTTTCTTTTATCATGATAAACTTTTCATGGAAAAGCTTTCTCAGCTGGCACCATTCTAAACTCTTTTTCTTCTAAATTCAAACATTTCCTAAATAATTATCATTATTTAATTCAATTATAAGATTAATTAATTAATCTTTATCTCACAACCATCGCATCCACGAGAACAGCGCTAAAATCATCTTAACCCATTTGCTGATATCCAAAAAAAAAAACAAAGAAAACGAAACGAAACGAACCCAATAGCCTCGCCCTGATAATTTTAAGGTAGAGTGAATGTAACAAAGCGTGATTTTACCTTTACACTGATTTAATTTTACTTTCACAGTGACGGACTTATTATACAGACACGTGATTACTTTCTAATGGTTATTTTAGACTATGAGCCATGGTTACAAATGATGCCTAATTAGACACTAGGTATCGTTATGTTCAATACACATTGTACATTTACATATCGGTAACTACATTACCAATGACACATATATATATAAAGATTCAGCAGTTATACTATAACACGTTCCATACGGTAAAGTACACCTCGTGGTCGAGAGGAACTCGAAAACATGGGAAGGGGATGGCTAACCCTAAGAGTTAATAGAGATCCGGTGTTAACTAAGCAGCGTAATCCCGAAGGCCGCAAATGGCCTAAGAGCCACGACGGAATACACCGGTGACCCCTTCGGTCATACAACCCCGGCATTTATTACGAAAGATTTTGGAAATCCATCGAGCGCTCAGGGGCGCGTCGTGGCCCCAGAACCGAGGGGGTGTAACGCGGTGGTTACCCGTGAACCGTACGAGGGGCATCCATTAACTAAGCTCCGTAATCCCTTCAGTTAAGTTAGCACATGGTGCGGCCGACGGTCCATCGTTCGTACACCAACACCTAAGCGTGGCCCTTAGGGCTGCCCGTTCGTCTCCCTTCTCCTTCGAACCACCCCATTTCCTCTTCGTCGGAAACGCGTCCGTCCGTCTCCGCGTGCGCGTGAAATTAAACGCGATAACGTTTCCGAAAACATCTATTCGGGGCAGAACTTCTGTCGATTTTTGTTGAGCAAAACGACAATGTTAAAAATATATTCTTACGATGGTCTCCACACCAAGGACAGACTTCAAGACTAAACAAGTAAACACGGAGAACAAAGGAGTTACACATAAGTCCCGAAAACAAGCCCCACTCTAACAGCCTCGGACGACATATAAAAAGGAGGCAGACCATCAGCAATTCATTACTAGTATTATTGTTCATATTATTGTTTCGTTACTAATCTTATTTCCAAGTCATTATTACTTATTCATTAACTCAATTATTTTGTAAAAGTTAACTATCAATGTATAATCTTTATAGCGAATATTAAAATCAGTTTTTAAAAACCTAAAATTGTTCCCACGTCCGTAACAATATAAATGTGTTTATTTCGTGTAATAATTCTCCGATCCCATTCGCACGTCCTATTCCCATTCAATCAATAAACAAAAGGTGTACACTCATGATCCTCATTCAATTTTTTTCATTCTCTACTCCATTCACTCATATTTTCATCCTTCTTGTTTTCCATACATTCCTTCTCATTCTAATTTCTTAACCTTTCATTCTAGAATCTGTGTCACACAAACAAACATACACACGTCAATAAACTAGCAATCACTCTCACCCCTTTAACCCTGCAACTCTTGAGCCTCAATTTATTACGCGAAATCCTAACAGAGGTGTTCATCGAACCCATACTTCTTTTTATACATTTATCCTAGAAAAAGTTGTTTTCCAGACAATTTTTTGCAAGGTTAAGGTATGCTGTAGTTTGTAAACTATAGATAACATATATTTTTGCATTCAATTTGTATTGATTTATATATATTTTTAAAATTGAATAATATTTTAATATAGTATACCGATGTGCAACTATTAGTTCGAACTCGATTCTTGTGATTTTTCTGGTAAATATGAATGGCAGAGTATAGCATTAAATGAATGCTTTCTAGAAACATGGTTTTTGTATTTTTAACAACTTTGCTTTGGTTTCGATAAGCTGGTATATTTTATGTGTTTGCTTTCAACCTCCAGTGTACACTGATAACATCTTCCCTTTTTTTTTGTCGGTTCTGTATCTTTTTGGTATTTTAGTTCGTAGTGTTTTTCAAGTTTGTTGGAAATATACATTGTACATTGCTGTGTTTGGTTTATGTTTGAATGTACACGTCTCCCCACCAGGGCTCGCAGCGGTGGGATCGCGTCGGGTCGTCTTCTTTTGTTTTTAACCGTTTTATAATTAGTAGTAGTTCTCGACATGATGTGTCCACGCACAAGGCGTTATTCTGTATAATAATAACTAATACATAATATACCCTATAATCCCTCTTCTTCTTTTTCTTCTTCTTCTTCTTTTTCTTCTTCTTCTTCTTTTTTTTCACAAAGTTAAAGTTTCCAATCAGTTACGCAGTTTCATTCTTCGTTCTGTGGTCAGTGTAGATTGAAAGAACGGTAAATAAAAGTGAAAATAATTTTCTTGGCGTTCCGTTAAACGGTTCAAAGGTGAAACGCCGCAGGAGTTGCAAATGAGTTCAGCTGTTGTCGATGGCTCGGATTAAACGGAAGAAAGAAACGGTAGTTAAACTTCGGGCGCTGCCGAGAAGCAACAGACACCGTGACCAATGACCGTGCTCAAGTTTGAATAATGAAGAGGCGCTCGTTCGCTTCCACGGATCCCGTCTTCGGAGCGACTGCACGTCAGCTGCACCACCTGCTCCTTTGTACGCCAAGCGTTTGGAATCCGGGATAAAGGAGTACTTGTTTGGACTTTACAAGCTACCGCGGCGCAGGACACGTGTAACAAATTCGGTTCGTTGCACCGTAATTTGTAAAAAGAGAACAGAGAGGCAGCCAGGAAAAATAGAGAAATAAACAGGTTCACGTACGTGAAGCAGCGAAGGTTAACGTTCGTTATGAAATTCTGTGCAACAAAGGCATAAGAAAATTAAACAAAATTATATAATGTATAATTATAATTATGTTAACGAAGCAAGCGTGGATTGCGACTTTCAATGGAACGAGATATTAAAGTAATGGGATTAAGCCATTGGACTGCCAACTACGAGATATCTCGTAGTATATGCTGCAAGTTTCAATTGGCTATAAATGACCATTAAAGTTAGGAATTATTATAAAGGATGAATGAAAAATATATATATAGTGTAAGGAACATATTAATTATCAATTTTTATTAAAAACTGTTTCGTACTACGTGCTTCCAATTTCGTCGTTTCGAATGGTTTAGCACTTACTGATAGTCTTGATATGATTAGGGTAAGCTGGGCTGGCCGATGATAGTGACAATTGAAAATATGCGAGATTTGCTTGTACTGGACTATTTTTTAATGTAATGTTCAACTGCGGTGAAATGCCCAGCCTTTATACAAAAAGCCAAAGCAGGGCTTGACCAATCGCAAGCCTGTCACCGCGCAGGAAGAGTGGGCCCGTTAACCCCTCTCCCCTATCGAGGGCCCGGGCAGGTATAGGGTCGCAACAAAAACTATTCAAATTATAAACTTATAATGTCTTCTTTAAAATAAAACCGTGTCACCCAAGGCAAGATGTGTTAAATTTGCGTAGCAGTCAATGGGTTAAACAGAGACAAACCTAATGACACTACCTGGAACCTAGCCATGGAATACAAAATAAATTACTGTAGAATTATGAAATCGTAAAACATCCATGATCTCTAAATGACAAAATTGAAATTGAATGGTATCGGTATTATAGGATCTCATTGTTCATAATCTGAAACTGAAGGAACGCAAAATGGATCTCTTTTAGGTCACGTAAGATCCTCGAAGCTAACGTCCCTTTTGCCTCTGGATGGATCCAAGACTATGGGATCACGAACGTCAGGATCTCATCGTTTCGTGTTATTCGAAGTCCGTTTTTACGAGCCCGATGTCATAGAAATTAAGCTTCCACGGCCTTTAGCTAGTCAGATCCGGATCTTACGACTCCGGGGAAATGGAAATCGAAATGCCACAGTTTCAGACTGGACCATGGCAAATTCAAAGATTCTAATGCCGTTGAACTAATCCCTGAATATCCAACGAGCCCTGGAGACTGGCTGATAGTTACCGACAGTCTGATATCTCAGACTTTGAGTACAGCGTTCGGGATTTCGATCGATGACTTCTCTTGTACCTACTATTGTACATTCTAAGTGTCCTTGCATCGACTTTATAAACCTGCTATAAGTTTCATCTACGTATGCGATTTAAATTAGATTTCTAAACGAAGCATCGAATGATTCTTTCGTATTCACCAGATACAGTATCAAATGAAGGATTAAACTTCACTAAGGAATCAATTAAAGTAAATTCTCTGTATAACATTTACCTATTATTTACGAACTACGAATTTATGTTTACTAAAGAGTTAATTGAATTAAATTCTTTGTATAACATTTCCCTATTATTCACGAACTACGAATTTATGTTTACTTAAGAATTAATTGAATTAAATTCTTTGTATAACATTTCTCTATTATTTACGAACTACGAATTTATATTCACTAAAGTAAATTCATAACATTTCCTATTATTTACGAACTACGAATTTATGTTTACTAAAGAGTTAATTGAATTAAATTCTTTGTATAACATTTCCCTATTATTCACGAACTACGAATTTATGTTTACTTAAGAATTAATTGAATTAAATTCTTTGTATAACATTTCTCTATTATTTACGAACTACGAATTTATATTCACTAAAGAATCAATTAAAGTAAATTCTCTGTATATCATTTCCCTATTACTTACGAACTACGAATTTACATTCACTTCTACTTTTCTGACATAACCTTCTTTGTTTATTATTACAAGTGTAACGAATTTCCTTTGTTTCTTCTCCCATTTTTCGATGTTTTCATAGTTTAATGAAATTTTTCTCCACACATTTCCTTCCAAAAATGATCCGTCTCCTATTCTATCCTCGATCGCGTTTCATCATAAGTAAGCCTCGCATTTGCCGATCCACGTCCTTTACGTTATTAGCGTTATATTTTCTATACTCCTGTCCTTTGTACCGTATTGTCCGTAGATCTGGTTCAGTTGTTTGGATCATGTCCAACATGCCTGTGGTTTACCAATTCTGGTTTCCGCCCTGTCCCTGGCCCTCTATCTAGCACGTTCCACGTTTCAAATACCATTCTTCGCGCCGTGCGATTCCTGATTCATCAGAAATCGACGCGGTTGCGCTGGCGCACGCACGTTTCTTCCCGCCAGCCCAACGACGCCTTCTGCGTGTTATTGTTTCTGAAAGTTCGAGTCGACCGAGGTCTCAACATTGTGGCCACAGTTTCCATGCTACGCGAAACGATGTCACGGTGTTATAAATACCGCGCGCCCACTTTATCCGACACGCTGTTGGACACCGGAGTATGACTTAACGACGCGTGGTCTCCTTAATGACCCGGCGTTGTGTTCTCTGCTAATGTAGCGAAGACAGAGAAGGCCAGGTCTATTGTACTCGCTGGGGTAATTGATCGTAGAAGCATGCTGTTACGGGACACGTGTGATCGTAGCAGGTCAGTGGTTTGATCGATACATAGTGGGTTGGCAACTAAGCGATTGCGGATTTTAAGTAAGAATGAAAATTCAAAATTTCTACTCTGAATATATGTAGGAATGCGATCGAGCGGATGCGAGTTTGGGAAAGTCTGAAGTGAGTACTTGAGTTGGGCGATTGTCGTGCGAACGCAGAATGTTTAGGCTCGAATGTTTCTAAGGCGTGAAAGATGAGAACTTGAGAAAACAGTGAGACTGAGAAATTGTGGGTGGTCGTGACCGAATGCGTAGAGTGAGAAAGGTTGACGATTAGAATGAAAGGAAAGGAGTATTTGGAAGAATATATGACGGGGAAAATGCGAGCACGGGGCAGAAAGCTTTTGACTAACGTAGAAGAAAGGTTTTGATTGTGAATGTAGAAAGAGTGTTGAAGTTGCTAAGTTGTAAAGTCGTTTAAGTTGTTTTTGTTAAATTGTTTTAAATATACTGTTATTAATATTTTAATCGCTTCACTTTTATCTTTCACACCTGAATTCCATCTTCCGTTCTACATTTTATAGAACTTTCCTATATATATGACTTTATTAATCCTTTGCACTCGGCTGTCCCCTCTCATGGGACATCGTAATCCTAGCATATGATAGTTTCGCAAATTTTTAGACTTTATTTCAGACCCGGACGTTAAATAGTCATATATGTAAATTTTAATATACGACTTAACTGAACTAAATGAAGTTTAATATACGTGAATCATAGTAAATATTTCGAATTTGAAAATTTTTCAAGTTAGTATCATTAAACAACTAACGGTCACCTCAAGTGCAAAGGGTTAACACTATTCCTACCGACACTTCACGTATACCTATTCATACCGCGACATTCCCACGTAAGACAGGCTACAAATTTTTCTCAGAAAGTAAACAACAAAAAAAGAAGTGAATATTGAAAAATGTATTATACGTGTATTTCAGGAAAAGTCTGAAGTTTAAAGGCGATTCAATTACGTTGTATATATGAAATTCTAATCGAAATTTTAAAAACGGTCACTCGACAGGTTGTGGTAGGTATTGCATACAGACTGAGAGCGCGCTCACAATTTGCCGAAACCCGTTCAACCTTTCGGATGTCAACCTTTTATATATATATAATATATAATAATATATATATAATACGATAAAAGTGTAATTTATTCTATTAAAATCTTTTTAAAAGTATTTCATTTAATTCCTTAACCCTTTTTTTCTGACACCGAATTATTTTTCAATTTTATTTCCAATAACTCTTTAGTATTTCAGGTGTTTTATTTGAAATTTACTTCAAAGGACAGTTCCTTGACTGGTGCTCATTTTAAACGATCTTTTTAATTAACTATATATTAAACATAGCTTTCAAGTTTTATCGTAACTTATATTTCTGAATTTTCTAAATTTTTTAATTAAACAATAAGCTCGCCACGTCGACAACGCCCATATTTAAAAGTGGCGAGTGTGTAACTCGACGGTAGGAATTACTGTGACAAAAAACTGATGTCGAGTCACACTCGACAAAGGAGTGCAAATGGTTAACATCGTTCAAAAGCTATCAATTAACAATATTATCACTACTGCAATTGTAACGGTATAACAAATTTCCTAGTATTCCACCGAGACGAGAAACGAACAATTTTACGCGGAAAAAAGGGGGAATAACATTTTTAATTGAAAACAAAATAGTCTCGCTAATTTTAATTGGAATTAAAATTAATTTACCGTGAACAATTATTTTAATTTCCGAAATAATAATCCCCCTCGGTATCGCGCTGGCTAACACAAGCACTTTATATCAACATTTCGCGCGAACATTCCCGGCGAATAAATTACGTACGTACGTCGTTCGCGGAACGATTGGCCCGGCAACAGATTTGTTCGGTAAAAATTTGTCTTCGATCCCTGTTTTTATCGTTAATAAAATATCAGATGTTGTCACCGAAGGATTATTCGATCCGCCCGGTTTGACGTTTTATCGGAACTTCGAAATAATTCATTGTTATACCGGCGGGCTATACAGAAGAATGAATTTTAATTCTGACTCCTCTGCGTGATTGATACAGCACGGTCGCACGATCTCTGCAATATGTAGCGAAACGTCGTGTCTCGTTCTAATCGATTTTTATCGTTCAAAGCGGCGAAAACACGTAGCAAAATAATTCGAAAAACGATTGTCCGGGAACGAACGTGCAAATTTCGACGAATTTTTGGGATCATCTTGTACCAGAAAAATTAATGATCCATCGTATTGACTGTATGATTTTTCAACGATCCGCTCGTTAACGAATACTTTTACGGAAAACATCGTCCCCACGTTCCAGGGGAATAATTTAATCGAACTCGAAAAATTCAACACTCTGAACGCCGTTTTATATTATGCTACGCGTCGATAAATTTTCGTAGAAAATTTCCATGTACAGCGGCTACAAAGGGAGTGTACTCGTGAACCGCAATTTTTATTTATCACACGTATCTCTGAAATTAATGGAGATCAAGCATATTAAATTCTGTATCACTGCACGGTACTCCGGCGTGATTAAATATTCAATTCGATCGAAAACATGAATATTGAAGAGCAGGGGAAAGGTACGAATAGTTTTTACAGCCGCCATAAGTATAGATGATGCATTCGGTTAAATAGGCAGCATTAACCCTTTAGCTTCGAGCGCCGCTCATAGGCGGTATTCAAATGCACTTTGTATTTTAATAACTTTATATTTTAATAATTTCGTAAGTCTTTTTATATTTGAAATTGTAAATATACTTGTTAGATTAGAGCAATGATTCTTTTATTCGGCACAGCTGTTATTTAAGGCTTAGACAGACGTATATACGGAAACCATGCGCACTGTGCATATTTCTAACGCAAATTTCTGTTCAGTGACGGTACTTCGGCGGACTGGACAGCCGACGCGAAAGGGTTAATTCAGCTCTCATGTAATTACATTTTAGCGAACTTTACGTAAACTTACGCATATGATTGCATTCAACGTCAGAAAAATTCATTTTATGTAAAATGGGCTACTGGCCCATCAAAATACAGATTATTATTATTATTATTATTATTATTATTGTTATTATTATTATTATTGTGAGGGTGATTGCTAATTTATTGACGTGTGTATGTTTGTTTATGTGAAAGAGATTCTAGAATGAACGGTCAAGAAATTAGAATGAGAAGCAATGTATGGAGAAACAAGAAGGATGAAAATATGAGTGAATGGAGTAGAGAATGAAAAAAGTTAAATGAGGATCGTGAGTGTATACTTTTTGTTTTGGAGATTGATTGAGAATAGGACGTGTGAATGGGATCAAAAAATTGTTACATCAAATAAATAAGTTTATATATATTTTTAACATTGTTGTTTTCCTCAACAATTATTTTATTCAATTTAGCAACAACAACTTCAACGGGTAATCATGTTTAACGAAAACATTAAAATCTCCTTTACCTAGTGCAACAAACACGCGCGTTAAAACCGAAGTTACCAGCAATAAATTTCCAGCCGCGCTCAGAGGTTACACTGTAATCACATTTCGGATTTTCATGCAGATTCAAATCTTTGCGACGATAAATAAATGAGTGGAATCTGAGCAGAGATTCGTTTCACCTTCTAAACTTCAAAATTTGCGATTTTATCTTTGATATTCCACACACTACTGCTCGTTAGTTGCGCTCTGCGGATTTCCGCGCATTCGAATTTCCCATGCGCGAGTAAATTACACGACTTTTAATTATACAAAATGCTTTAATGAATTATTGGAAATGATGAATTGTAATAATTTTGTTGTTACAATGTACACGTATTCCTGATTTCCTGATCTTTATCTCTATATCTCTCGTACTCTTACCATACTCTAAAATGATTTTGTCGCACTTCCGAACCACACATACTTTCGAACAAATAAAATGAAAACTTCAAAAATCATGTCAATTCTGGGTTGTATACTGAAAGCTCTGAAGCATTCGTTCCTTTGAACTTGTTCAAGCACAAAACTAGAACCTTTAACACTAGGTTCAGACTTCATGAATAAAATTTGCATAATTACTATTATTCCTAGCAATTTTTTCTAAGGACTTTCGATGGATCGATACAAATATATCCAAATCTATTTCCCTCTCAGTTCTGCAATTTCAAATTTCTTCTGACGTACACCTGTTCCTTAATATATGAATATTATAAATAGACATACAGATAAGAAATGTCTGGTGCTGGTAAAACTAAATACTCCACACCACGAACTCATGAAAATCCGCGAAAGTTCGTTCGTTCGCGAGACATCGATACACGGAACGAGGTTCGTTAATGATCCCGTAATAAATTCACGCGTGTAATGGAACGACTTCTGGTTCCTGTGCCGTTCGTTTTTCCGTAATTCGCGCCGTGTCCCTGAACGCAACGCGCGTTCTGAGCTTTAATGCACCCAGGATGCCGCTAAATCGTGACGCAAAAGCGAAAGCCCAATTGCGTCGTAAAGCATTTATCTCTCCGCGTACACCATCCCCGAACGTGCCCGCAGCGACATTACATACAATTTTCTTCGCATTACGTCTAATTGGCCGTCTGATGTCAGCGCCGGCCCATCTCTTTCCCTATGTAGTATCGATTCTCGAATTATGCGCTGATTACACGACGGTGCGCCCATACCGTGCATGATTTACCTCATTCGCCCTTCCCTTTCGCGTGGGATCGTGTAATTGCGAGGCTAATGAAAAACATTGTTCCCCGCTGGGCTCGAATCGAAACCAACGACGGCCTCGATTCCTTCCTCGGCCCTGTCGATCGATTTGGCGCTCGCAACGATCGAATAGAAAAAATTGAACGCGAACGCTCGAGTTTCGAGGGCAACTTCATTAGTGTGCAACGAAGTTGATAGAGAGATTCTGTACGATACTTGGAAGCGCGATTAACCCTTTCGATACTACGGGCGACTATAGTCGGTCTCCATAAGATGCCACTGGGGTACTACGGGCGACTATAGTCGGCCTCCATAAGATGCCACTGAAATACTACGGGCTACTATAGTCGGTCTCCATAAGATGCCACTGAAGTACTACGGGCGACTATAGTCGGCCTCCATAAGATGCCACTGAGGTGCTACGAGCGACTATAATCGGCCTCCATAAGATGCCACTGGGGTACTACGAGTGACTATAGTCGGTCTCCATAAGATGCCACTGAGGAGATACGGGCGACTATAGTCGGTCTCCATAAGATGCCACTGAAGTGCTACGAGCGACTATAGTCGGTCTCCATAAGATGCCACTGAGGTGCTACGAGCGACTATAGTCGGTCTCCATAAGATGCCACTGGGGTACTACGAGCGACTATAGTCGGTCTCCATAAGATGCCACTGAGGTACTACGGGCGACTATAGTCGGTCTCCATGAGAAGCCACTGAAGTACTACGGGCGACTATAGTCGGCCTCCATAAGATGCCACTGAGGTGCTACGAGCGACTATAATCGGCCTCCATAAAATGCCACTGAGGTGCTACGAGCGACTATAGTCGGTCTCCATAAGATGCCACTGAAATACTACGAGTGACTATAGTCGGTCTCCATAAGATGCCACTGAGGAGATACGGGCGACTATAGTCGGTCTCCATAAGATGCCACTGAGGTGCTACGAGCGACTATAGTCGGTCTCCATAAGATGCCACTGGGGTACTACGAGTGACTATAGTCGGTCTCCATAAGATGCCACTGAGGTGCTACGAGCGACTATAGTCGGCCTCCATAAGATGCCACTGAAGTGCTACGGGCGACTATAGTCGCTCTCCGTAAAATGCCACGAATTGCACATACGACGAGCGTATGCAGTTATCCGGTTTTTGAATTGTAATTAAAAGTGTGTATATTAAAACATTATAAATACTCTGTTTTGAGAAAAGTTTTTTTTTCAAAAACATCGTTTTAAAGCAACTCAGGCTGTAGTTAGCCGTGCAGTTTTGTCACTTTTTCTTAGAAACTAAACCATGAAAAAAGAAGCGAATATTGAAAAATGTGTAATATGTTTATTTGAGGAAAAGTCTAAAATTTATAGACGATTCGATCACGTTGTATATGTGAAATTCTAATCGAAATTTTAAAAACGGTCATTCGACCGGTCGTGGTAGGAATAGTGTTAAAGCAACACAATTGCTCATAGAGCGTCGTCCATAAGAAGCATTTCGACCAACGATATTTACCGCTTAAAGAGTTAACTATTGCGATGAATTGAAAATACAAATTATGGTACAAAAATGGAACGTGATCTTTGAAATGTAAATGTCTAGCTTTCGAATCGCGCAGCCCCGTGGAGATTGAAGGAGCTTCCGACGAACAATCCCCGAAAAATTAGCTTTCCACGAACAAGCTTCACCCCGAAGGCCCGTCGTCCCCTGCGACCGCGCTCAACAGCTATAATTGACAAGGGAGGAAAGCTGCAATTAGCCCCGGCATATTAAGTCGTTCGCGTTCGAACAATAGGACGTTCGCGGATTTTCGAGGCCGTCTTTATTATTCCCGCGGGGCTATCGCGTGCCTATCGACGATTCGTCGTGTCTGACTTTCGAACCGCCGGGAGACGGGCCAACAACGTTCTAATTCGCTTTCTGCAGAAATAATTAAGTCGCGGCCGCCGTTTCCCCGCGTTTCCGGTCGAAGGGACGGCGGATAACGAGGCTATCGCCGTCGCGATAATCTCGAGACGATGAAGTTGACGGTCCTTAGGCTCCGCGAACAAGTTTCCTCGAGACGACGAGGTCCTTTGTGTTCACGGGCCATCGACGCGAGCCGCCCGAACAAAAGCGCGAAGAAACATCGCGGAAGGATAAAGCCCGACCAAAGATGAGGCGGTCGGGGGAGGGTTGCCACTCTCTCACTTGAAATAATGGATGGTGTTTAGCTTTTAATCCGCGAACGCTTGTGCCGGCAGGGCGATCTTGAAATGATAATCAATCTCGAAGCGGTTCTCATTTACGATACTCCTTTGTACGAGGACGGGGCTAATTATATCGTGAAACGAGGAACCTAGCGTCTCGAGACTTTTTCCTTTGTCGCGCAGAGGTTGGTCGGTAAGACGTCTAACAACCGATCCCCGAGATTTCTGTTAAACGTCAATTTAGATAATGGTAGAGGATCGATTACGATCGCCGGGCTGAACTTTTGTTTGACTCCCGATTGAAACTTATGGATTTTAATTCACGATTTATCTAAGAAATTTGCATAACAAAGTAAATTAATTTTTTTTGAATTGCGGGACTGGGAGGGAAATTCTTTAAACAACGCCTGGAACATGGATGGATTATGACAATTTCTTTTGAAAAAGATGTCAAACACTTTCTGATCATCTATTCTCTTATTTTTGTTCCGTTATGTATTTTCAAAGACATTAAAAGAGGTATAAATTCAATGACGAATATTTAATACGGCGTGTCGTCGACGATGACGGTGAAAGGGGGAAAGCGTCGGGACGCTCGGACGCCGCCTAATATTTGTCTAGAAACGGGCAAGCCTGTAAGCTTAATTGGAACCGGCCGACTGTGCCAGGTATTTTCCTTTTTACGAGAAACCCCACCTTCCGTCACGAAATCGTTTCCCCGCGGGTACCTCCAACTAATTTTATGCACACAAGCTCTCGATAACGCATCCTGACGAGTGACCGGAAGTCCTGCTCGAAGAAGACACGGACAGGGAAACGTAATAATTAACAGAAGGTTTTGTATTCCTTAAGCATCTTAATGAAAAACACTTCTGAGAATCGCTCGGCATTGTTTTGTGATTGTTGTCTGCTTATTCACGCCGTATTCTAAGAAATTCTGTGCAAAGAAGAACTGCAAACATAGATTATTCCGTGACATAGGAAATAAGATGTGACAAAAACGTTGAAAGAAAGATCTGCGGTGTTAAAGGCGAGATTCGGAATGGACACGCTTCGTTTAACGAACAACCATAATAATACGAAGAAAAAGGAATGTATCTGGATAAAGTTAAAGTCAAAAAAATTTTTATGAATTTTATGAAAAATTTATGATATTTTCTAGCGTAATGGAATTCCAGAATTGAATGAGAAATAACACAGCAGAAAAATAACTAAAAATACAGTACCAAAGTTAATTAAAATTAGTAGCAAATGAATATGGTAGTATTGATAGTAATATTTAATAGAAATATGAGCTATTGAGGATAACATCAAATAATAGAAGCAATATTTAGAGGTAAGAGCCGCTTAAAATTGGATACGATTAATTGAGCGTATCTTTGAAGCGAGTGATTTGAATTGAATCGCGCAACCTTCTTCTTTGACTCGAGCGGATTTACTTTCTACCAAGAGAAAGAATTTCGTCTGAGATTGAACGGTCTCTTGTTTCCTCAGCTAAACGACAGAGAGGAGGTACAAGGAACCTGTCGGAGAAGGTAGCAATTATACTTGAAATATCGTCCCCATCGCCTCGCCCGTCGCCATTTCCATTACAATCGTTCCCTGCAGAGCAAACGAATGACGTTTGGCGGGAAATTGCAAAATTGTCCCGGTATCTCGCGCTCGATATGCATCTATCCAGCTATGGCGTTGTATCCGCTCGATGTTGTATCGCGAACAATCTGCCGTCGCTCGTTCGATGCATTTCCTTTCGACTGATGGAATAAAGAAGAGGTTGATCAACAAATTACAACAGCGTGAAAATGCTGGGAATAAATTTTAAATAGTTTAGATCAGTGTTTCCCAACCTTTTTTGTGCCATGCCCTACCTTATTCTTCCTAAAGTTTTTATGCCCTCCCACCCCCTATGTGACATACATAATTTTTAACATTAAAAAATTGATTTGTTCACATAAGAAACATAAATGATAGGTTCTAGGAAAAAATCAGTATGAAATTGTTAACAAAACACAGTAAGTAAAATTTTAAAACATATATAGAGTCCATTTTCGAATTGCCTCCTTGAGGGGCGTGGGCCCCACGTTGGGAAACACCGGTTTAGATACTCCTGTATTCAAACAAATGCAGAAACAAAAGTAGCCGAATAAGAGAATCGTTTAAGATAACAAAATTAATCGACCTTTTGGATAATTAAACCTGAATGTTTACGTCACATATATAGACGAGCGAGAGTGTATTGTACCCGTATTAACTGAGGCAACTGAACTTCATCGCAATTAATCATCACTAGCAATTTATGTGTATATCTTGTTCCATGATATACTCACTTGAATGTACACTGTTCAAGTAGTTAGACGTTAGTAGAGGGAATGAAAGATTAACGCCACCATAGAATAGATTTCCAACAATGAATCGTAACGTTTAAGGGGTTAAATGTCTCATATCATTTTTTTTGCTAAATCACAGTAACGGACAAACGTTTGAGTAGAGAGGACAATGTAAAACATAGCTTTACGGTTTGCAAATATTGTCTAAACATTTATTGTTATCGTTAATATTGTGGAACACTATTTATCGATTAGCACAGAATACAAATTTTGTTTATCGTGTTATTTCTAGTAAATTAATTTATTTTCTAGTAAATTAATTTACTTATCTGTCTGATTTAACATGTTATTTAAGTTATTTATCTTTATTTATCTGGAGTCTTTGGTCCCAAACTTTTGTCTGCTACTGTATACGCTCGCTTTTTAACACGAACGATTGCGTACAAGGTTACTTGGATAACAGGGATTCGGATACACGAGAGTGTACCGCGTTACGAAATTCTGACGGCTCAAATTAGGTGAGAAACGAGGGAAAAGGATGCTTTCAAGTTGATAAGACAGGTTACGTGGCGGTAAGATTAGTCGATAAGTCACGAGACCGCGAAGGGAAATTCGTGCGGCGATCGCTGTGATTCCAGGGAATTCGCGTAATAACGTTGGCAAACGGATTGACGAATCACGGACAACCGCTGTTTGCCTTTGTTGGCCACGCATGACGCTGAATCCATCCTTGATCGACGATTATCGTAGGCGACGTGCGTCGATCCACAATCGCTGCCGACGAACCCTAGCATTAGCGGGCCATTCAGCGGCCACGCGTGCTTGGCCTCGATCAATCTGCGATTTCTGTGTTAAACACGCTAAATCAAGGTGTTACAAAAATATCTGTTCGTTTTTGAAAGGGCCACACAGTTTCTCCAACCTGAATTGCTCTCAACGTTTGTAATAATGGTAATAGTAGTCAGAAATTAATCGATAGTTTCTGTAATCTATCTAAGAAGAATTTTAATTGATAATTTCTATAATCTATCTAAGAAGAATTTTAAAAAATTTATCTATTTATCTATACGGAAAAAACATGTCCTGACTGACTGACTGATTCGTCATCGCAAAGCCTAAACTACTGAAGCTAGAAACATGAAGTTCCTAATATAATTTTCTGCAGAAGATATAAATAAAGATTTGTTTTCTATGTATTTGGTATTTTTTCATGTAATTTTTCAATTCGATCTCCTCCATTAAAATAAGTACACATTAATCATCAGTAGTTCTAGCGTTAAACGTAAGTGGTTAGGTCGAAGATTAGTCAGACATTTAACTAATAACAGCTTGGATACGGGAATCTTTATCGTGCACGAAATTTGTACTGAAAAATACAACTCATAAATTGATGTCGCACATATGTACGTGTGTATGTACAAGTGGCGATTCACCCCAGAAATTTCTTTTAATCCATTAAAGCCAAGCCTGACAGTGGCGAAGCTGATCCCCAATATCCGTTCAATTTTTACCATATCAATACCAAAACCACTCGCTCTCGTTTATTTCACAATCATCATCGTAATTCAGCCCTTTCCATTAAGCCATTGCAGCCCGCCAATCAAACGTCCCGGATACGTCCGGGCGTAAAACAAAATAATCGCGCCATCAGCTGCAAAACCAGCCAGGCCCGATCACCGGAGAGAACAACAAACAGCGGTTCGCCCAGGCCGCGACCCTCCGTCAAACGGGATCCGTACGAAATCCCCGCGCGGATAATGCAATCGCCGACTGGGGAGCCAATATTGGCGGGAAGCTAGGAAGGGACACGCGAACGGATTAAGGTCGAATAAGACAGAAGGACAAGGATCGTTCGAGAGGAACGTTCATGGCAGAATAATGTTTCTCAAAATATAATCGCTTCTTTGAATTTAGCTAATACCTACAATCATCTTTTGAAGTCAGCTAATACCTACATCATCTTTTCAAATCATAAAAAATGAAATCTTCGTACAGTTTACTTCATAATATTGCATTAAAGACACAGTAGAACCTCTCTTATTCGAACATTCATTCAAATTTGAGTATTACACCAAGCTACACTATTATCTGAACAATATGATTGTTTGTTAGTAGAAGAAGAACGGCTGTTCTATAATTCTTTTTAAAAGTCCATTTACCCAAACACTTTTGTCTCCTTGTTAGTTCATACACGGAAAGCTCTATTGTACCAGAGTACGTCAAATTTTCATAACGTCTACTACATAGGATACGTTTCTATTTACCTATACCAACAATCCTACAAGTAGTCCAACATCAGCTCGCTTTACGCGGAAAATAATATATCGCAGCGAAATAAAAGTTTCACTAATTTCTGTTTATACAGGTCGAAGCGGCCGGCAATAATTCGTAGCGAATGGCTCGGTAGTTTACTCCGACGTGGTGCCCCATAAAATGCAGCTCTTCAATTCTCATCGAGTTACATTTTGTGGGACATTAACGTAACATCCCCCGGACAACTTCGAATCGACGTACACCCCTGCGCAGACCGAGAAACCCTCTCCCCCCTCCCACTACCCTCTCCCTACATAGACTCAACCAGTCGAAGTAGAACTCCCGCGCCTAGCAGTCTCTCTCGCGTTCCGTGGCAGCTCTCGCAAAGCAAAATAAGCTCTCGTCCGGTACAGCGCGGCCGTTAGACACGCGTATAGGTTGACTGCTCCTCTCGTTGTGCCTCGGGTCCGCGCTCGTCCCTTCCGCCCCGTGTACGCGACGCCCTCCCACCCCGCCCGCTACCCCCCTCCCCTCCACTTACGGCGGCCCGTAGTCCTTTTCCCCCTCCATCGAAATCGATGCTACTCGCGGATCGCGAGTTCAGTCTGCGACTGGCCACCGCGTGCGTAACGTCGCTCCCTTCTCGTTCGCCTTTGTTTCACCCTCGACCTCAACCCGAGCAACCCCCCGCGCGCAAAACTGCCCCCCTCGCGCGCCACTGCATCCGGTCAGCCGCGATCGTTCGTGCCTTCGAAGGCGACGCGACCGGACGTCCCGCGTCGCCCCGTTGCTCGTGGTGATCCGGGATCGGCGTCGATCACGTGTGACGTCGCGCGCTGGACGGTGGTACCCCGCAGGTTTCAAAGGAAGGACGAGAGAGAAGGTGGAGCGGGGAAAGGAGCTCGGTTTCTGCGAAGGGGAAACGGTATGAGGAAGGACTCAGTGACGAAGGGGGAGACGTTTCGGTTGACGATGCTACGTTGCAAGCTCGGGAAACGATCCTGAGGCGATCGGATGTGCGACGAGGCGCTACCGTTGAGGATAACAGCCAGCCAGCTCTACGGCTGCCCCCGCGAGAAACACTTCATTGGGTGAGTGGACACTTTTGTTTCTCTTTCGAGTTGAATTGGTACGAACTTCCGCGAAGGACGAACAAGTTCGTCGCTTTCCTTCGCCGTGGACCGATTGATGCGTGGATAGTAGTATGTCGGATAGGATGTTCACGCGACAGAAATCGGGTGTATCGTACGCGCCATTAGCCGCGAAATTAACGTGAAATTCGATCAATTGTAATGCGCGTAACGCGCACGGCTGCGAACGGAAGCGCAGGAGAACGGTGTGTATCGGTCGAGCCTTGACACCGCTCGTAATTAACGCAGCGCAGCAAACGGAACAAAATGTTTGCGCAACCCGCGGGAAATTAAATGATATCCACCGTTTACCCTATCCGGGTTATCGTGAAATATTTCCGTCCGGGTAAACGCGTCGACGCGAGCCTCGTAACGCGAGCTGACAGCTCGTACATAAACGCCCGAAAACCCAGTGGAGAAGGTTTACCGTTGGTCAGCCGGGCCAGGTTTATCACGAACGACATTCATTCTTCGGTTATTTACCCGCTGTCCTCCCCGCGAGATATTTGCGCCCCAGTCGAAGCTACTGTCGAGCGCTCTGAAACCCGAACCGCGCGTCCGAAGTTACGACACGGCGAGAATCGACCGCGTTTGCGAAACGGGTAACCTAAAAACCGTCGATCGCGATAGATTTAACGTTGCGTCGCGTCAACGACCCGGTCGTTCGTTCGACATAAATTTCCCGTTCGAAAATTACGAGAACGTTGGGTCGCAAATTTCGCTGGTTTCACGCGGCGACACCGAGAGCCACAGGGACTTCAAAGTTTCAGCTGCGAGGCGACTCGGCTACGTTAACGACGCCGAAACGCGGGAACGCTCGACGTGCAGCCAACCGTTTTAAAATCTACTGCAAAGCAATCTCTGTGAACCGCCTTTCGAGCATTCAGGTTGAAACTCTCGCGATTAACCCCTTGGCATACAAATAAAATGGAATTCTGTTTAATTTTGCTGAACTGAACACTTGTTATGTGCACGCTTGGAAATAGAACATTTTATTTTGAAATTCTTCTTGAAAGGGGGGAGAGGGGAGCATTTTGACTATTGTAACCCTAACAGAATCGAAGCATGAGTGAAGCAATTAAGTAATCTAATTATATACTGAAAACAGCTCTACAATGGCACATGAAATGAATAACGACCCTAACTAGTCATTATACGTCAAAGGGTTAACGCTTTGAGTGCCGCGTCACAGATATTTAAACTTTTGCTCCGTTCATGGAGCAGCGAATTTTCATCGCGTATCTGTAGGCACTTCTCACAGAAACAATAAAAAGTTTACCTTTACGCTGCGCATAAGACGCAACGAGCACAAGATAAAGCAAAATTTATCTCAAAAAGTACGTTTGAAAGACCAATTTCGAAGTTCCTGAAATAAAACCGAACTTTGATGAAATTGAAACATAGAATCAAAGTAGATGGACTTGTTTCTTAAAACACGCTTGGAACTTAAAATATTAAATCTTCGGTATATACACGATATATACAACTACGTAAACAGGATGACGTTAAATGCTAATAAATATTGTGAAACAATTGATGAGTTACAATCAAGATCTAAAGTAACAAGAAACGTAAATAGAGTCCTACAGTGACCTTAGAACAACTAAACATAACAAATTATACCAAGCTGCGACTTACGAGCGATTTTAATGTATCTGTTCTTCCGTTTCTATTTTATTTTAAGTATTTAAGAATTTTTCTCGGCACAAGTCTTTTATTATATTTAAAGGGAACATTCCCGTCTACCTGCTTGCTAAATAAATCTTCAGAACGTGTCTACGTGAAACCAGTGAGGCGAAGTGTGTCGCATCGAGATAGATCTCTAGGTGTACAAAAGGTAGGGGTTCATCGAAAGTAGACCAGCCGTACGATTGGTCAGACGGGGCGGCTTTATCCTGACGTTTTCGGTGACAGTTTCCATTAAGCTTACCCGATGGACGTCCCCGTAAGAAATTTCATTTTCTCTTTCTTTCGCGTCGCGACCACTTCCCTTCTCCTCCCCAACAACCCCCCCCCCCCCTCCCCCGCCTCGCTATCGGTCGGTGTCCTTCGCTTCGTCCACCACCGCGGGTGTCGTTGACGCTCGACGTGCACACGGTCCCGGAGGAAGTTGGTTAATTAATTGCCTTTGGAAATATAATCCGCGTCGAGTGTGTAACTAATCAGGGTGAAACTCGGTCGGACGTTGACGGGCATGTTTGCTGCACCTATCACGCGCTGGGATGGAAATGTAATTTGCCGGGATAGAGTTAGCCTCGTTGAATGCCGTGGCCAAGCTTCTCCGCCTATTCTGCCCATCAGACGCCTCACCCCCCCCCCCTGTGGTCCGTTGCCCGATCGTAAGCTCAGGCAACGATTTCAACACGTAAGAATCCGGCCACGAAGACGAGACTTCGCGTGGCGAACGGTTTTCGTGAAGGTTCCACGAGGAATAGGTGGTAATGGGTTGAAAGGATTCGTGATTTGGGTTTCGTTTTTCGAGGAGGAACGCGAAATTTCTTTTCTTCGATGGAATAGAAGGTATTTCTGCCGTTTCTTTGATTGTTCACGAGTAAACACTCGGTGGTGCAACTGTCGTTAAAAGAAAAACAACGACACATGAAAAAAGTAAGCTTGAGAAGCAACGGAGCGGAAATAAAGTTGTAATAATATTCTGTGCTTTTATAGATCGTTTACCGATAGATTCTTTTCAAGAAGAAGAATTTTCTTTTGTTTAACTTCTTGCCATTCGAAACACCTGTTATCTCTTATTATAAATAAACAGTGGTTTGTGAAATAAAAGAAACTACGAGGCAACTGTTTCTCTTTCCGCTCGAATATTTATCTATTTATTTATTTGTTTATTTATTTATTTAAATTCAAACCCGATTATTTATTTATTCATTTACTTAAACACATTAATAACAGAGAAATGCAATTTTCATATATTGCTAACAAATATAATCAGTAAACGAGAACGGAAATTATTACAATTTGGATCAACGTATATGTATGTTTAAAATAATTTATAGGTGACTATATTTTAAAACGGTGTACAGAATCATTAAAGAAATCTAATTTAGAGCAATACTTGTTTACTAATTCGTATATTCGGTTTATGGGGTAAGAAGAAATAAATCTACTTAAATACCTATATTGTATAAAAGGAACCCGTTTATTAATAAATAAATTTCCTTTCTTTCTAATTCCAAACATTTCTCACTCGATGCATTCGGTCACGTTAGCCGAAAATTTCTCAGTCGTTCAATTTTCGATCAACTATCGATCAACTATCGATCAACTCAAGCACTGTTCACGTTTTTCTAAACTCTCATCCACTCGATCGCATTCGTACGGTATTTCTACCAATCTGAGTCGCAACTGAACATTCAACCCAACATTCAACGTATTAATAGCGAAACGAATGACGTTATAGAAACTACCGTCGAACGACCAACTTTTCTCGGCCAAGCTAATTATAACAATTTTAATTCGATTAAAACTCAGCAACCGAGACCGCGCATCGCGTAGTCGGAATAAAATGCGCATGCGATTTTAATCGCACGCAAAAAATTGCGAAAAATCGGGCAAGGAACGAGGGAGGAGAAAAAAATCGGTGGAACAGAAATGGGTGTAAAAACTGGTTCCCATGATCGAAAATGATCGAAACTGGCCGCCAGGCGAACGCGGAACAATTCTCGAGCATTACATGGAAACGGTTTCAATGTCGGATATGTCGACGAATTCGCTAGGTGGTTAAGCTGGACCGGCCACGATTAAAAGCTCGGAGCCTCCGAACGCGCCGTCCATTTGCATATAGGAAGCTCCGTATAAATTCTGCGGTGATACTGCGTCAGAAGCAAATAACGCGGCGCTGAACGGTTACGCGCGATTCGACGTTTCGCGTAAACGATTGATCATACGCTGCCTGTCGCTGCCTAGGGAACTCGCTGTTTTTTTTTCTCCGCGGCTTCTATCTCGCTGCGACACCTGAATGGCGATCGAACTGGATACGACTGTCCTCGTCTCCCTCGAAATATCGTAGTTTAGTACGCCTGGGCGAGTTATCGCGGACATTTCGTCGCGGAACTTTCCGAAATTTCCCGCACGCGCCATCGTACGCAGAATTCTGGTTCAAACGAACTTGCGTGCAATAAAGTTGTCGCTTAATTTTACTGTCGCGTAGGATTTATCGGAACTCGAAACCAGAAAGGGGATTTAGTACAACGTAAAAGTAAGCATGGCTTCGGGAGTGTAATTCTTCTGAACGCCTGAAACTCTTATATGGGAAGATTTGCTTAAGTCTTGTGTTCATTTAGCGAAGAATGACTGTTTAACCTCTTCAGGGACGATTTTTTGTAGGAAGAAAAAGAATGATTTAATTTTTTCGTTTATTATGATTTATTCGTTTCATAATTAATAGGGATACAAAAAGAATTGGGAAAACAATAAAAATTCACGAAAAAACTTAACGTTCACATTTGTGCCCAGTGAGCGTTATAATTATAAAATACTAAATGTCCACGTATATGGCCAAGGGCGTCAAGGGGTTAAAGGGAAAATTGAAGTATCGACAGGGCTAACTTTCGATTATACGGTAGATAAAAGTAGTTACGTGATTAATCGAGGTGTAATACTTAAAATCGATCAGAAAGTATGTAAGCTTGTATTTCTATAACAATGATTGATTAACAGGCTGATAACACATTGGTGTTCAACAATTTTTCTCCCCCACTAATTACACTTATGTTATATTTCCTTCGGGATATTTCGCTTGAAACTAAGAAATCTACCAACTGATTGAAATCACTTATATTTTTCACATTTTTTATACACATTTACATTATATTTTACACACATTTCTCGTCACATTCTTTACTTCTACCTAGAATTGCGTACAAATTAAATATCGTAAGCAGCACTGCGCTTAACCACCAATTCCTTAACACTAGCTATACCAGACCTGTCAATTTGACGGGTTTTGGACTTCAAGAGCAAAATTCGCGAAAGCAATTACCATTATTTCTGGCAATTTTCATTAACTTTTATTCGAAGAGTGATACAAATACACTCTAATCTATTTCCCTATCAGTTCTGCAGTTTAAAATTCTGTATCACCTCTGTTACCTGCTCTCAAGCATCGAACGGTCCGGATTAAACGATATCTTTAACTAGTTATAACTCGTAAACAAAGCCTCAAACGCAAAATCGTTACTCTTGATTTTCGTCTTAGAATGTCTCAGGGAGTTACTTTTTCAATTTAAGCCCAGGGCTGTCCGAACACCCTGTATGTATATTAGAAATAGATGTACAAAAAATGTCCCTAAATCTAGTGTTAAAAAGAAAAACATCCCACAACCCTATCGTTTCGCCCAGCAAAACCCGCAACCAACTTCGAATCGAGTCGGAATCGTAAAATCCTTCAGCGCTAATCGTAGCCCTTGCTGTCCGTCGAAGGTTGATGAAACAGAAAAAAATGAAAAAAAGAAAAGGGAAGAAAAATGGCGAACGCGCCGGCCACGAAACCGCGGCGATAAAATTGCGCTCAGAAACGCCTGCGTACGCCTAACATTAGCGTGCGGTGTGCACTATCGTTGCGGTGCCGGCAGAACAAATAGGGGCTGCTTCCGGTCGCGACTCGGCTTCACGCATCGCTTACTCATTGCTGTACATCCGCCCGGAATCGGCGCCAGTTTCCAAAGCCGCGAAATTTGCTCTGGCTGACTCGCGAGCGCGACTTTAAAGCGGCAATAGGGGGTCGGGCAAACAACGTTTGACTTACGGAGCGAGCGTAAACATGGCCAGCGTTCGAGCAACGTATGAACTCTCGTCGCAACATTGTGAGACTCGTGACTCGTTCGGAGAACGTGTTGCATCGTTTAAGTTTCTTTCTTTGGATTCAATGTGTGCACACGTTTGATTGTGTTCGCCTTTTGATTCGTGTGAGGGTCGATGGATGTGTGTTTGTTTGGATGATCTTTATTAGAACTACACTGTCTCCAAAAAGTATTCATACACTATGTAACAAATGAATTCGTTTAACCTTGAAATTCTGAGTCTGATAGAGGTATTTGATAAAATTTTGTGAGCATGTAGATAGTAATGGTATACGTATGAATTAATCTCTTGTTTTCATCTAAATGCCATTTTAAACGGGTGAAACCAGCGTTGAAGTTTTTGAGTTTTCTTTCATTTTTCGAAGATAACTTTTGATGAAGCAAAACCTTTCAAATAGAAAATGTTTAATTTTTAATACCCTATCGCCCTGTCATAAAAAAAGAAACACAATAAAGCTTGTATTCAAAGCGTGAAAAATCGGTGAAACTTTGAGAATCGTTATCAGCCCCCTTAAAAGATATTTTGCAGCCAAAAAGATTGCTCCACGCAGGACACACCATGCTCTGTACACGCATAAAGTTTCATTGAAATCAGAATTTCAGAAGTAGATGAATTTCCTTATAATACAGTGTACGAATACTTTTTGGAGCCACTGTATTTGAGTCACAATTGTACGAATTTATTAATTTGCAATTGTATATCGAATCAAACTGAGTATGAAACAAATTGGAAAAGAATAATTAGAGGGAGGCAGAACAATGAACGAAGATAGAGATGAAAACAGTAAATCAATAAAATTAGTGTTGTAAATTTATTTTTTATAAACTTAGTAATTAAACTATAATTTACACGGCTAGAGTAAAGAAATTATGTTGTAATTGCAAGAAATTTTTCACGTAAAACTGTTGTTACGAATAAAAGTCCTCTGCAGACTTTAAATTATTTACAATACGAAACTAGCTAACTGTTTAGGGTTATTCAGGTTGAATATACTTGTTAATATATAGTTGGATATATTTTAACCCACCTTGAAGTTACACAATCGAACAGTTGAATATTTTAATAACTGAAACGAATATTCTTTTCTATTTTTTTTCCCCGTTAAAAAAGATTCCGTGCAACTCGGGTTTTTATTTTCTTTAAAATCGCGTGCCTCAAAGAGTTAACCTATGATCACTCTTCTGTCATCGTTCACGGTTTGAATGAGAAAGCAAGCTTGTCAAACATTCGTCGCGATAAAATCTTCCGACCTTAAACTCGCCCTTCCTCCGCGATTCAACGATCCGTTGTAATCCGGCGACCCTTCTGAAATCATCGAGGCCTGGCTCGGATTCAAAGCGATTCATCGGATCGCGTTCTCTTTCCGTTCGAGGTCGCGAATGATGCTCCCGTTTCAATGGAGTGCGAAACAATTGATCCATAAATCACCCGATCAAAACTGGGCTGAACCGCCGACGAGCAGCGGGGGGAGGGGGAGGCGGGTAGGTTTGTATGATTTATAAAAGTTCGCTGTCTCGCGGCGCAGGGAAGTGAAGCGAAAAAAAAGAGCGCCTCCCCCCCTCCCCGCCCGATGTTACAATTAATCACATTTATCCGCGTATGCACGGGACGAGCCGAGGTCAATATTACACGGGCAGCTGGTAAAAGTGTTCCGGCCAATTTCGCCCGAAAATATGCCCGAGCTCTGAGAACCGTCGACATTGAAGCGAAAGAGAAAAATGTTGTAAAATGATAGAATATTAACGCAAAATAAGCCAATGGCAAACTCCAGTGTTACAACGAGAACAAAAATTATATTTTATATACGACACAAGCTTGGGACGAAGGATGTGAAACGAATTTTCAGCGTAAAATTAGGTTTATTTTGTAAAACTTTATTACAAAGTGTAAAACACAGAAAACTTGCGAATGCAAATGTATGGTAAACAATAGAAAACAGAAAACATTGAGTGATGAGAAAATAATTGTTGAGGAGTTATGTAGAAAAAAGTTGTGTTAAAAGAAACGACTGTATATTTATTGACAGTGCGAACATTTTATACCTGGTTGTTGTGTCCCTAAATGACGAGCGTCACCTCCACAGAGACATCGACCTAAGAGACAACTGCCCTTGATCCTGTGATCGCCTAAGGATCATCGTTATACTCTAACAAAAAATATCTCGGAAATGACCGTCTTTAATTTCCGTTCCCTTCGCCGTCCCCTTTTTTCCCATCCTCCTTGGCCCCGTTGTACGTTTTTCTTCCTTTTTTCTGTGTCAAAAGATGGCTGAACCACTGACGTCCCCTCTACAGAGACATGAACCTAAGAAACAATGGCCCTTGATTCCATGCTCGCCTAAGATCATCGTTATACTCAAACAAAAAATCCGAAATGATCGTTTTCCATTTCCGTTCCCTTCGCCGACCCCTTTTTTCCCATCCCCCCTGGCCCCGTTGCACGTCTTTGTTCCTCTTTTCTGTTTCGACCGGTAAAAAGCATTAATCTCGGTTTTTTACACGAACGCATCCAGCGCACAATGGGCGAACGGGTGGAAATTTTTCCCCGACATTGTTCGAAAACGGGGATACCCGGCCGTGTTTTTCGTTCCGCGGTTATACACGGAGGGGGGAGGGGACCGCGGTGGTAATTAATACCGGCCTCATACGTAATTAGTCATTGAAAAACAATGTTCACGGGGAACAATGACAGCTTGAGCGCGCCTCCGATCCCGGCTGATCCAATTTAATTAAAATTCATTGTTTAACGCGCATTAAACCGCCGCGGCGGCGGAATAACGCCGCGTATTATTGATACGACACGGTATTATTTATCGAAGGACGGTTTTGCATGTTGCCGCGGCACCCACGCGCCTTGTCACACGCGCCTTGTCACACGCGCCACGGAACCGGTCCAGGGAACTGGTGTACAGGACGACGAGAAGGGAGGCGGATCGCGTCGAAAAACCGAAATTTCATACGCGTACGCGATCCTAGCCGGACAGAGGCACGCGAACTGCACGGAAATGAAATTCCAAAAAATTTGTATCGAATAACAACGATACGAGCGAACTCTGCGGCCGGATTACCGAGTTGCGTAAATCAGGGACCGTTAACTGGCTACCCATGGACCACTTGCGGCTCTTTCTCTTGCATACATCTTCCCCCACCAAGGGACAGCAAAAATGCCTCCTCTCATACCTATTTCACTCTACCGTGGCGTAGTGGATGGCTAATGAACCCCGCGTCTTTTGTTTCTGCTAACCTAGTATCTGAAACTTTATTTTTCACTAGTTTGCTTATCGTCACATTGTCCTATTGTAGTTTCGACTCGCACAAAACCTTGAGCCTTTCGCAGTTTATTTTACGTCTTTTATTCTGTATTTTGTTATTTATTCGACTTCATTTAAATAAGAATGCGTTGTTATAAGAACAATGCTGTTATTTACATAACGGGCGGAATCATACCTCTTGGACGGTCGTCCAGATCGATCACTTTCTTGGAGGCTCAGATCCACGGAACGAAATTTGCTAAACCATCTTCGACAAGTACGAACATTTACAATATCTTTTCCAAATACCGCGGATAAATTTTTACATGCAACCGATGCGTTGCTTCCTTTTTGGAATTCGTACAAAATGCAGTGCAGTAGTAAATGCACTTTATCCACTGACATGTTTTTCACTTTAAATATCACGAGTAAATGATGAACGGTAAAAAAGGACTTCTTTTATATTATACAGCAGGTAAAAAAAAAAACAAAAAAAAATTCCCTGTGACTCACCAGTCAGAAGTTTTTTTTATTTACAAGAAAAATTACCTGTCTATTTAAAATACGACAGAACTTTCCCTCCAACCTAATATAAAACACGTTTTCCTATATTTTTTATTAAATGCCGAAATTTTTTCCAACATAAAATAGCCAGACACCTTTTGGACCAGAATTCGTAATTTTACCACACTGTAAAAGAGTTAAAACCTCCAACAGTTTGACCGGTGGTGGGGACTCTGTGGTTCCTGGCGGAGAAAAAGTTTGCCGTTCCTGGCGTAAATCTTGGTCGCAGATTTTCGAGCGTACGATACCGCCGTGCCGCCGCGTTTGCGAAACGTTTCAACGAAGAACACGACCCGACCGTGGAGCTGCTTCGTTACTTTCCTTTTAACTGATTAAACCGACCCCCCTCCCCTGCCCCTCCGGGGCCTGTAAATGTTCTTCGATCTGTAACACGAGGAGGGAAACTCGGAATCGTTGGAATGTAAACGAGCAGTAAAACGAAACGATCATCAGACGGTGTATCGTCGCCGACGCGAGCAACGAAGAGCCGAGAAATTTTCGCGCGATTTCTTACTTAACCCTTCCGCGTCGAAAGGGATGCGTGAAGTGCCCAACCACGTCGGGAGGGGGGGGGGGGAGGGCCGTATTTTTATCTCCGCTCCGACGAACGACGCCGCTAAGTAATTCGGATCGATCGGACGTTCATGTACGTGTTTACGAGGAGGAGCGATAGTTTATTGCCGATGCGTTACTCGATTACTTCGCGCGAGTTATACGAGCGTGCGTAAATAAGACGAGCACGTACGGTTGTTGCACGAAACTGTCGGACCATCTGTGTTACCGGTAGCTACGGACATTTTTCAAAAGCGTTTCTAGATATTAAACGAAATTTTTAGGATGTATTGAATGAACCGTTGCTCCGATTTAACACTATTCCTACCACAACCGGTCAAACGACCGTTTTTTAAATTTCGATTAGAATTTCATAGATACAATGTAATTGAATCGCCTTTAAGTTTTAGATTTTTGCTCAAGTATACGTATAATACATTTTTCAATATTCACTTCTTTCTTCATCGTTTAGTTTCTGAGAAAAATTTGTAGTCTGGCTTACGTGGGAATGTCGCGGTAGGAATAGGTATACGTGAAGTGTCGGTAGGAATAGCGTTAATTTACAAATCTCATTCGTTTATTTATTTCTTAAAACTTGGAGGAACATCATGGTTGCAACCTAAATAACAAAGGAGTTTCTTGAGTTAGCGTAAACGAAACAACAAAGTGATATTCTTTCAGTTCCTAAACTTACGAAGTTCTATTTACCTCGTTAACTTGTTAAGTGGCTTATTTCGTCCTGCGAAATGTCACAACACCCCCCCCCCCCCATCCACCCCTCACCCTCTAAAACACACACGCATCGAACAATAAACGAAAACTAAATAAGAACATCTCTGTTCGTGTATATTATACTCAAGAAAGTATATTTGGATTAGACATAGTGTTATACACTATTTAACGTTATGCGAATATATTCGTCATAGGCATTTTGTAATACATATGTTGATGATGAATATATCCGTCACAGCTACTTCTCTGTTCGTGTATATTATACTCAAGAAAGTATATTTGGATTAGACATAGTGTTATGCAATATTTAACGTTATGCGAATATATTCGTCATAGGCATTTTGTAATACATATGTTGATGATGAATATATCCGTCATAGCTACTTAATCGATAATAAAAGAAAATTGACGAAACTGTGAATATTCTAAAAAAAAAAAATGTTCGAGCAGGTGGACCAAGATTTTGCACGACACTGTACTCGCCTGCGTGTACAAATGTTCGTCCAACGGTAAAGCAAGCAGAGTTTCGTTGGAAGAACGCCATCTGTTGCGTCTAGCGATTTACAATGCCTCGCGATTATTATTGACGGCGGATTTATCGGGTCATAAATAAAACTCAGCGTCGGCAAGACGCACGAAACGGGGGCCACCGCGCTGGCTGCAATCAATACACTGCGAACGATGTTCGACGAATTTGCGGTATCCATCAAATTGACGTCGCCCCCTCGATCCTCGACGTTCCGACTGTTCACTCTTTTTTGTTGTTTCGCCTTTCTCTCGGCCAACGAAACCAATGACCCGCGCGAACTCTCGCTGCACGATCGAATTAAAGCCTCCTTCGAGTTGCTCGATTCTTGTTTGAAAAGCTGTCCCTTTAAACGACCGACTCAACTTCGCGTCGCTGGTAATTGAATTTTTACAATTCAGAAACCGATGGGAACAATAAATTGACTGCAATTAAATCCGACTTGAACGAACATTTAATATTGCGCGCACACGGCATTCCTAATTCATCTTGATGCAAAAATTGCATTAAAAGTTGGAATACAGTTTTTCCGTAGAACGCTTGGTTTTCGAAATAAACAACTTTGAAGATTTATAAAGCGGATATTTTATTCACTTTGCTTCGCTAATTTCATTGCACATTATTTGTTATAACAATTTGCGTATCAGTCGAGTAAATTATCTTATTACACAGCTGTGATTGTCATACAAGGTAAGTCTAAGTAGTATGCGATGAAATAAGTCAGACGGGGGCGTAGTTAAACGTGTTCGCCTTCACTGAATCACTGAACAGTAATTTAATAAAATCTCAAGGTCGAATGAAAAAATTCTACTTCACATTATTAACTTGTTTTTATGTGCATAATAATTTTATGCCTTTCCATACCATCTACTTCATAACATCTTGTATTTACAACGATATATTATTCATCTACTTACGTCTACGTTCTCAAGTATCAGGATAATAATATTAGGATACCAAGATATTTAATTCATAGGTGGTTACGTTGATAAACAATCCGAGGGTAGACCATTCCCCTCGATAGAAGTATCTCCTTGAAATTCGTCTCGTCTCCGTTTCCGTAATACTCTAAGCATTATAAAGTATGTGCATTTCTCCTTTGTCTGATCATGGTTAACCTTAACCACTGCGACTCCCCCCCTACCAGTCTCCGGCGCTCGAACAATGTATTTCACATTCCGGCTTTATCATCGGCGATATAAAACGTCGCGACGGGACAAACTATCTTAATATTATTCATTCGTTATCGTCGGGTCACGATTCTTAACGTAGCCGGCCGAGAAAGTCGTCTCGGTGGGAACAATTTTATAAGAGTTACGAATACCCTAGTTAACCCGTTCGTTGCTCGTTCGTTCGCGGACAAGGTGATACAATTTTTCAGCGAAATTTTCGAGAAATCTTCGAGAACTTTGAAAGCTACGAAAGCTGGCCGAGCTTAAGTCTGTGAAAGCTCGAGAGCTCTGAAGAAGTCGAATGTTTGGATGCTGAGAGCACCGGAAGCAGTGAAAGCTTGCAAGCTACAAAAACTACATTCTGACCTATAAATAATGCACCCTTGTGCTGAAAATATTGCGACAAACGCGAATATTGCTAAATCTTTCGCTAAATTTCACAGTCAGCTTAACAATCTTTTGTGATCTTGTTTAACGCACTCTGTATTCTCATCCCTGTAAACCAATGGATTCATAGCCCGTGAATAAATAAATAGATAAATAAATAAGTATTATGGAATTATTCGTATAATTTTCCCGAGACTAATATTCACTGATATTACACGTACATGCGATACAGTTCTCTTTCAGAACGTAAATTTAAAACAAGTAGATATTATAAAACAAAACACCATGATTTATAAATATTGAGTATTAATCAATTTTTAATCGTTAACACAGTATCACAATACTCACTGATTAATAGAAACCACGAAATTTGTTTATTGTATTATTCCTTATACGTAAATTACTTTATCCCCTACAAACCCTTCGGTTATAAATTTTTCATCGCCACCGCACAGTGTGTCGCTTATTAAAAATTGCAGATATTTAAAACTTTCAAATACTTTCACCGTAGACTTCTTCGTTATTCGTGACACGCAGCACAGCACTTAATTAAGCACTTTCATTTCTCGTGCTGTACTCCGTTTTTTCGCAGCGACTGCGACGAATGGCAATTAAGAGAATGGCACTTTCGACGTTATCGTCGATCGTTATCGAAACATTGTCGTGGACAAGCGTGGAATCTCGTTGTTCATAATGAACAGCACGTTTTCTGTATTAGACAACCGATCGCGACGTCCTATAACGCGCCACGAACTCGGAAACGCTCATTTTTCTTTTCATAACGGCGAGCGTTTGTTTTTTCCTTTTTTTTTCGTTATACGCTCGCAGAAATATTCTATTTTAAAAACAAACGGTCGTGCGCCGCTGCCCGCTTTATCGTTATGGTTTTATGGTTACGGCCGTTAACGAATGTGTAACATCAATCGTACAATAGAACAGCGCAACCGTTTATGTATTTACATTTCGAATTAAATATACTTGCCTCGTGCACCGTGCCTGTGCTGATAAATTCACCGGAATTTCTGCACGACCGTGGCGGCCGACGTTATAAAAGCCTCTCCGAACTTCGATCGCGATAACCAGATGCTTTTACGTTCCGTTACGATGCATTCACAGAACGTGGCGGTTCTATATTTAACCGAAACACTCGTACCTTGAATTGCAATGTTTATCTCGGAAAGCGACGCCCTTCTTGCGTTCTCTGACCCGGTTAACGCTGGGTTTTACGGGATCCGTCTATTTTGACGGGTTTGCGACTTCGTGAACAAAATTTGCAAAAGCAATAACTATCATTCCTAGCAATTTTTGTTGACTTTTATTGATGGAGTAATACGAATATACCTTAATCTATTTCCCCCTCAGATCTGCAATTTTAAATTATTTGTATACATATGTACATCGACGTTGTCAAACCAATATCTGTTGTGTGCACTTTTTGGAAACTTCGACATTTTAACTGTTATGACTAGTTTACTAACAAAAGTCAAAATAAAGCTAGTAAAGTCAGTACAGGTAGGATGTTAAAAAAAAACCGGGAAATTTTTATATCAAGACAGATTATTAAAAAATAATATGTAATCAATACTATTAAAATCATAATTACATTATTGTTCCATTTCAATAGGGTAGTCAAAATAAAGCTAGTACAGTCAGTACATGTAAAAGGGTAAAAAGAACCGGGAAATTTTCATATCAAAACAAATTATTAAAAAATAATATGTAATCAATACTATTAAAATCATAATTACATTATTGTTCCATTTCAATAGGGTAGTCAAAATAAAGCTAGTACAGTCAGTACATGTAGAAGGGTAAAAAGAACCGGGAAATTTTCATATCAAAACAAATTATTAAAAAATAATATGTAATCAATACTATTAAAATCATAATTACATTATTGTTCCATTTCAATAGGGTAGTCAAAATAAAGCTAGTACAGTCAATGCAGGTAGGACGTTAATAAAAACCGGGAAATTTTCATATCAAAACAAATTATTAAAAAATAAAGTGTAATAAATACTATTAAAATCATAAGTATATTATTGCTTTAATTCAATAGCGAAATTAAAATAAAGCTAGTACAGGCATTAGGAAACGCAGGAAATGGTGACGAAGTATGGTATAAATATGGCGCCGTCGCGAAAGGATTAAACTTTTTGTCGCCGCCGAACGAGGTCAGATATCAAAGGGTTATCGCGTGATTTTTGCCCGGCCGGAAATAACCGGTCCGCCTCATTAAGGGAGGCTTAGTAAAATCCAAAGCGACGCCGCCAGGCGGAAACAGAGGGACACAGGCAAGGCAGTGAATAGATAGATCGAACGTCGACGTTCTGAAACTCGCGTCGCTCGCATTCGTCTGACCCGAGGGTTTCACGCATCGCGTACAGAGAATAATCCTGCGTGTCTCGTCCGTCGCTTATTCCAGGGGCCGTTGTTGATGCCGCTGTTCGGCCGAAATTCCGTATCACCTCCCCCCCTTTCCGTGTTGGTCCATGGTACACGGAATTGAATATGAAAGGATAAGCCTGCCTGTCGGGGTAGCACTTGCCTCTGCGATTACTTCTGCTCCGTTCGATTACGTTCTCCTTGAAGAACGTCCAACTTGGGATGTTGCAGTGACGCAAAACTTCCTGAGCGATTCAATGGTGCAAAGTTATCCGTGAATCAATTGTGCAGGTATGGTGATCCGCTCTGTTAACCCTTTAACTGCTATGGGCGCACTTGTGCGCTCGGCGATGGCTTCGATCATTTACTGCTGTCTTACTGTATTTGTCCAGAAATTATTTTATCGTATTCGTGCAACACTCTCAGAAACAACATACCTTGTTGCTTGTCAACGAGAAAAAATGAAATCTCGTTTATTTCGTCAGTTATTCACTAGATTTAGATTCAGATTCAGATTGCGTGAAAAAGTATTCGGTCCCCAGCGATAGCTATTGTCGAGCGCACGCCGTTGACGGGAAGCGTTTCGGCTCAGAGTATTCAGCAGTCAAAGGGTTAACGGGGAATGTCCTATATGGAATTTCGAAGTGTACGAGAAAATTGCGGTTTAGTTGTGTTAAATGGGTAATGTCGCTTGAAAAACGGTCAGAACAAATAAGTTGGACTGTTTCTGAATTTCTACAAAGGTAGTGAACTTTCTGACTTTGCTTAACTATTTCACTGTCGACTACGAGATATCTCGTAAGTTGTGATACAAGTTTAGATTGATTGCAATCGATCACGAAATGAATTTACAGCCGTTTGTGTTAGGAATTATTGATATTTTTTGTTAGAAGCAACAAATCTAATATCACTTTTTATTAACAAAATGATAACCTATCTTTTCATTAAAATGAAAACTTAAATGGGTTAAAGGGTTCGAATGTTCCAAAATATCTTGAAAAATGGGATATTTTAAATTTTGAAGAGCAGTCGCGTGAAAACTATTATATTTATGTGCTAAGAAGAATTTGAAAAATTTCATTAGAGGATAACGATACTTGTAAGTCTTCTACATTAATGCAACATAACAGAATTTTATGTTAATCTGTTATAAGCAAGATGAGCTGCTCGCGGTTGCTGTTAAATAATATAGAGTTTCCCTTGAAAATTGTAATACGTACGTGTAACAGAATTCTAATTAGACCCGCGACGAGAACGGAATGTACATTATGGTGCACTGTAATCTTAAACCGCTTTAATATTGCAAATACAACGTCACCTGTATCCCACGGTAAAAATACCCGATATTACATTAATAAAAAAACACGATTGCACAGAAAATTAACCCAACGCAAATAAGGAAATAACAATCCATAAAAAATGATTTTGTTCGCGTTACAGAAAATTGCATCGAAAGAATTCTAATCCGTTCCCAATTTATATTACGCTCCTTAAATATAGGTTGCACACAGTAAGCATCATATTTACATATTTAGAAATTTCCAAATTTATAGATTCTAAAATCACAACTTACAAAATTCAACGATTTCAAATTAATCCAATCGAAACGTTGATCAAACTATGAAACATTGAGCTATACCTCATAGATTTTAAAATCACACGTTACAAAAATGAACGATTTCAAATGAATCCAACCGAAACGTTGATCAAACTATGAAACATTGAGCTATACCTCATAGATTCTAAAATCACACGTGACAAAATTGAACGATTTCAAATTAATCCAACCGAAACGTTGATAAAACTATGAAACATTGAGCTATACCTCATAGATTTAAAAATCTCACGTGACAAAATTAAACGATTTCAAATTAATCCAATCGAAACGTTGATCGAACTATGAAACATTGAGCTATACCTCATAGATTCTAAAATCACACGTTACAAAATTGAACGATTTCAAATTAATCCAATCGAAACGTTGATCAAACTATGAAACATTGAGCTATACCTCATAGATTCTAAAATCACACGTTACAAAATTGAACGATTTCAAATTAATCCAACCGAGACGTTGATCAAACTGTGAAACATTGAGCTATACCTCATAGATTTTAAAATCACACGTTACAAAATTCAACGATTTCAAATTAATCCAACCGAAACATTGATCAAACTATGAAACATTGAGCTATACCTCATAGATTTTAAAATCGCACGTTACAAAATTCAACGATTTCGAATTAATCCAATCGAAACATTGATCAAACTATGAGACATTGAGCTATACCTCATAGATTTTAAAATCACACGTTACAAAAATGAACGATTTCAAATGAATCCAACCGAAACGTTGATCAAACTATGAAACATTGAGCTATACCTCATAGATTTTAAAATCACGTTACAAAATTCAACGATTTCAAATTAATCCAACCGAAACGTTAATCAAACTATGAAACATGAGCTATACTTCATAGATTCTAAAATCACACGTTACAAAAGTGAACGATTTCAAATTAATCCAACCAAAACGTTGATCAAATTGTGAAACATTGAGCTATACCTCATAGATTTTAAAATTGCACGTTACAAAAGTGAACGATTTCAAATTAATCCAACCGAAACGTTGATCAAACTGTGAGACATTGAGCTATACCTCATAGATTTAAAAATCACACGTTACAAAAGTGAACGATTTCAAATTAATCCAACCGAAATGTTGATCAAATTATGAAACATTGAGCTATACCTCGTAACGATTACTATCTAAATGGTCGAACGCTGCACGGGATATTAAGCGAATGGCGAAAGCCAGGGAACCAATCTCCTTAATATTACAGAAACGGTACGTTAAATGAGTCGGATATCGCGAGGATCGCGGGCAAAATGGATTCTCGCGGAAATCGCAGGGAATTCGGCGTTGCCGTTGCAGGACACAGAGACTTTTCGACACGATGGCAACGCTTTGTTCCAGCACGATCAGATTTTCAAAAGCCGCCTTAACTGGGCTGACCCTAGCGGTAATAAGGCTTTCAAGATCCCCTTCGGGCACGCCCGGGAATGCTAAACTTCCTGCGAGCTGATGGCGCCTGATTGGCTCGTTAAAGCTGTTCCGCGATGCTCCGTTCGAGCACGATAGATTCGGATGAAATATTGAGGCCGCGATGGAATCGTTAAACGTCGACCGATCTCGAGCGTTACTTTCCATTACCCCCCTCGTTCTCGCTCTATCTTAACGAGATCCAACGTTGCCCGTGGATAGAGGTTCGTTATTAAAAGCTAAACTTAGGGTTTAGAGATGGCTCACGAATGCTTTTACCTCCTGGCGTGTTGTTTGGTATTAATTTAAACGGTGGATCTAGTTTTAACACCTTTATTTTATTTTATCAATATATCAACTTTTATCAACTTTATGATATTCTACTGCACGTGTTGTTCGTTTTACTGTTTTATTCCAAATAAGGAGAATTCTGAGCTGTTTTGTTTTTATATGGGTCATTAGGTGTCGTAGAAGACATATTGCAATATCTTAACCCTTTGCACTCGAGAGGTGACCGTTAGTCGTTTAGTGATACTAACTCCAAAAATTTTCAGATTCGAAATATTTACTATGATTCACATACATTAAACTTCATTTAGTTTAGCTAAGTGGTATATTAAAATTTACATATATGACTAGTTAACGTCCGGGTCTTAACTAAAGTTTGAAAATTTGCGAAACTATCATATGCTAGGATTACGATGTCCCATGAGAGGGGACAGCCGAGTGCAAAGGGTTAATATGATTCTTATCTTATATCGATAATAGATATACAGAGAGATGACTGACAGTTATATTACAACATTGCGAACACTTGATGGACACATGAAATTCTTTTTTGAAGGAACAAGATTAGCAGGATCTTAAAACGTTCGTTTTGACAGTAACCGGATATAAATCGAATTTTCCGCAATATTTCTGTCAGCAAGAATCTAGAAGTTGTTGTACTGTTCATCGAATATTTAGTAAGTATCAGTTTCTCGAGTATAAATTTATCGCTTCTCATAAATTTAATTTTTCTCAACAACCCTCCGGCAGACAACTGGAACAGTTTATTCTTGGTTGAATTTCTCATCGGATCTTTGTTAGAGGATACTAGAGTAGAGCCGTGCACTTTTATATACTTTTATAAGTTTATTACACAACGAAATAACTGACAAAAGGAATGACGATTTTATACACGGTGTACACAGTTTTTTTGATACAAGAAATCGAGTATATGTGTATATACAGTAGCTCCAAGAAATATTCGTACACTATGTCACAAATAAATTCGTATAACCCTGAAATTCTAAGTCTGACAGAAGTATTTGATAAAACTTTGTGGGTATGCAGATCGTAATAGTATACGTATAAATTAATCTCTTCTTTTCACCTAAATACCATTTTAAAGGGATGAAAGTTGAAGTTTCTGAGTTTCCTCTCATTTTTTAAACATAACTTTGCGATAGTACTTGCTGAAGCAAAACCTTTCAACTAGAAAATGTTTAATTTTTAATACTCTATCGCCTTGCCATAAAAAAAGAACATAGAAATGCTTGTATTCAAAGCGTGAAAAATTGCTGAAACTTTGAGCTTCGTTATCAGCCCCCTTAAAAGATATTTTACCGCCAAAAAAATTGCCTCATGCAGGACACACCATGCTCTGTACACGCGTAAAGTTTCATTGAAATCAGAATTTCAGAAGTAGGTGAATTTCCTTATAATACAGTGTACAAATACTTTTTGGAGCCACTGTATGTACATATATCTTAGCCTAATTGAATTACTTGTTCACTCGCAAACTGTCACGATCGCTGACAGCTGACGTTATTGTTTGTCATTTACAATCACCTGTATTATCATTAGTTCTAACAGCATTCAACGAACACCGATTCCCTCTCGAACATTTTAACTATTCTCTACGAACATAAATCGAACCCTCGTCAGGTCTCGTTGAAATCGATTGCCTGAACCGCCTACCTAAAACCTGGCTCTCGCGGCGAGCAATCCCATCATTAGAATACTTTAACGACCGCGAGACAATTATAGTTCTCTATCCTGTTCAATTGCCTTCTCGTCCGTGCGGCACAACATTCTAGCCCATCGTCGCGCATTAAGACGAGCCGCCGGTAGCCGGCTTTGAAAACGTGTTTACCACTCGGGTACCCATATGGGCCATTGAAACCGCGCGGTTGCTTGTTAATTGTTATTGGGCAACGTCGAGTAGCGGCGCGGCGACGTCATCCTGAAGCACGTATCATTACACCGTGCATCCGTTAATGACTGTCTAAGATGGACTTGGAGTGCACTCGAGGATACACCGAAGTTTCTCTCCCGCCGAGCAGGAACCGCTCGTCCGCCTCGTTAAGATCGTTCAATGATACGTTAAGATCCACTTAGGCCCGGTCTGGCTGCGACATTATAACTACAATACGAGCCGCGATTGTTAGATGGAGCGTAATTAATAATTGAGCTGGCTAAGGCGGAAGAGCAGACAGGTTTCGGTAAATTTTGAAGGCAGCGTTGTCGAGGCGAACTTTGTTCTTCGTAGCGGTACATAAATTATTGACAACGATTCGTAGGCGTTTCTAACTGTTGAATGTTGGATAACGATGGGGAAAGCTGAAATTAATATTGTAGTGCTGTAAAAATAAGATTTGTTTATTGTTGGTTGAGAAGGGAGTATGATTACAATACTGTGTATAGTTCTAACTCTTTAGCACAACTTTGTTACACTCTCTAACTTCTCGTTCAACTCTGACCCTTTTTGCCAGAGAAAAACTCTCGCTGGTCCTTGACTTTTCTCTCACCACGCACCTCGGAAAAGTTCTTCTGATATGCCCATATTTGGGCATTTTTCTCCCAGAGGACCTGGACTCTCTCTGTCCATCATTCGCTTTCTCTTAAAATTTAAGATTAGCTACAATACTGCAATATGCATATTGCGTACTCCTATTTTATACATTTTGACTGTATATCCACGCTGTGCGATCTAGTGCTTGATAGAATCAAGAATCTTAGAATTTATAGATGTTAAAAATTACAGATCACTTGAATAGAGTCCGTTCAGACGTTACTTACGTTATCGAATAGGTTTATTCGAAGAATGAACTTTTCGAGAAAAAAGACTGGGAGATTTCAGTTTACAATGAGTATAAAGAAAAAGTGGTTGCTGTTAAACGAAGTGCTGTGTTTAATATATCAGTGTGACAGAGGATGAATGAAAATTTAAAAGAAACAGCAACAGACATCGTGGAATATATGAATATTTATAGCATTCTGGATAAGTCTCGTTGTGGCATACTTAAAGAATAAAAGAGACTTGATGTCTGAGCATAAAATATGCGACCAAACATAGCTGTTCTCCAGGGAAGCAGCGATACTAATAAAAATTGAAAGCACAATAAACGATGTTTTCATAAAGTATGCATTACGTAAAAGTGTTACACGTAAAAACGACTCGATGTCTAAATGTAAAACGGCTAAATGTGTAGATCTCTCGACTTGATGAACTCCAGTGGGAAATATCTGTCATTGCCTGAGATCGACTTCAATTATGGAACATCAGAATCTTGAATAACTGATAACGATTCCTCTCAAATACAGTCTTCAGTTATCATTTTCGGTAACACCGACTTCCATGAAATATTCGAATAAACGTGTCAAATATCTTCCGTCGTCGTCTTATAAATAAAACTTACGCCTCGGGTATTCTTAACGTTTCGTTCGGTTCGATTTGGATTCCTCGTCTATACCGTATCAAACCACTTCACACCCGGCGTCTAATTCCGGCCATGCTCGGCCCCTTCAGACGTGTTCCATTAAACCAACCCAGACCAAGCACAAACCTATCAATCGTTACGTTTAATCAACACCAGTCGCCCGCTATCAAACACCTAACCAAACAATCGTTACAACAATTTCATCAAAGACAACAGCCCCCCCTGTCCCTTAATAAACACCTAAACCTGACGGTGGCAACGACGACCAATGATTTCACACCTCAGGCGACATACAAGGGGAAAGTACGTGTACACGACAGTACAATCTGAAAATGTACACAAACACGAAGGATTCGTATTCACATCCTTCTACCGTCGCTTTTCATTCTGTTTATGCATAATTAAGCGACCACGCGTGCCCGCGCGATACAACACAACTCGAGCTTCCAGTTACAACAAGCAATAGCAATTCCTTCTCTAGAGACCACAGCGTAGATGCCAGGGGCTCATTTTAAATTTAAATTAAACTAACGTGAATAAAATTACCCGAGACATCCAAAAGCGCGTTACAATTATAATTCTATTGTAGAGGTGACGAATGCATCGGTGAGGGAATAGATGAGGGTAAGAATGCGTGTAAGTGTTGAAGATTGATAACAAGGCGATTGATCCGCGTGGAGGAGCAAATGTGATTAGACGTGTGTTTAAATAAAAGTACTTTATATTTAAAGAGAGTCTTACTATTGTTTTGTACGTCGGTTTAGCTGCGAGAGCGATGTATTGCTCCCGAAATACTTCCCGACTTTTTCGTAATCGCCTTGTATGGCCAAAAGTTTTTCTCTTGATCAGATTGATTAAAGATGATATCAGGAGTTGTTTAGGTGTTAAATTGAACACGATAGAGTTCGGTTGAATTATTCTTGTATTTCTCTTCATACTGTTTATAGTAGTTGTGTTCTGAGTTGTTCTCTTGACGAGTTGTGTGTTCTGAGTTGTTCTCTTGACGAGTTGTGTGTTCTGAGTTGTTCTCTTGATAAGTTGTGTCTCTGAGTGTCTCTTACATCGATATTTATAGCAAAAGTGATTGCAATCCCGAAACAATCACAATTGTTTACAAGTATTGTAGGAAGGGAAGGCTGGTAACCACTTCTCTTTTACCGAGGCAGGTATAAGGTCGTTACAATATGTACCTCTACCCTAATTCAGGACGCAACAACTATCGTTTCCATTATTTGCACAAACGTTCACGATTCTCCTATAAAACTCGTCAATACCGTTAGAACCCCAGTTCCACACGAAAAAGCAGAATCATACCTCGAAGGGTGCTCGCGAGCCGAAGGTGGAGTCTAGAGTAGCGGCCCTCGAGCGGTCAAGCTGTCGGAGGCCGCAGCCAGCGTTGATACGCATCCGTTAATAACGGCTTAAAACCAACTTTCGAGTCCACTCGAGAACGTCGAAGTTCCCAGGCAGAGCCAGGGCTCGTCTGCCTCGTTAAAGCGTTGCCTGGCCCGACGGATATCCAGGCCCCGCGGAGACGAACGCGGAAGGAGGACGGCGTCTCTGCTCGGACGAGTATAGTGCGAGGGGGGGAGGATGGACCAGCAGATTGAACGGAGCTGCCGCCAAATTGCTTTCGGGATTATTCGCATCCACCTGACTGTTTCCAGGCCGCGACGCCGCGCCGCGAGGACACATAAAGGATCGCATGGCGGAGACGTGGGCCGCGCGATACGCGGCCAGACACCAGCTCGTCAGCTCAGCCTGGCCAACGGCCAACGCCTCGGGCGCTTCTGCCTGAGTACGAACGACCAGCGCCCGCCGGCGATTTCCGCGTCGGGACTAATGCGAAGCCGTGGCGCCGATACGAAGCCCGTGTTCTGATTAAACGTGGCCGCTGGAGGAGAGGACTTCCGTCATTTCCGGCAGACTCGCGCCAACTCCCTGTGTCTAGCGGGGCTAGTCGCGAGCGTCGACGCGAGGGAGGACCAGGACGAGGAGATCGAGCTTAATTCGGCGGGTCGATGAGAGACGCGGCTGTCTGAGAGGCTGAGAAAGAATTTTAACCCTTTCGCTACGGGTGGATTGCACGGCTAACTACAGCCTGAGTTGCTTTGAAACGGTGTCTCCGGAGAAAACAACTTTTCTCAATACAGAGTATTTGTAATGTCTTAACATGCACACTTTTTGTTACAATTCAAGAACCGCATTACTGCATACGCTCGTCGTATGTGCAATTCGCGGCATTTTAAGGAGAGCGACTATAGTCGTCCGTAGTACCTCAGTGGCATCTTATGGAGACCGACTATAGTCGCCTGTAGTAGCGAAAGGGTTAAAGGAAAGAATTTTGGTTAGGTAGATTCGTTTGTTCGTTTTATCGACGGATACCCTTCGGGGTTGTTGAGTATACATACAGTAGCGGGCAACAGTTTAAGACTAGAGGACAATGTAGAACATAGCTTTATGATCCTCAAATATTGTCTGTACATTCATTTTTATTGTTATTTCGGTAGAACACTATTTATTGATTGGCACAGAACGGAAGAACAGTTCAGAATGGTGGCATCTCAGAGAGCCTCTTGCGTGAAAAGTCTGTCACGATAGGAGAGAAACAAGCTATATTAATTTCAAACGACCCATAAATCGTCACAGATTTGGCATGGCTGCAATCCTGAAAGTGATTCCAAACTTTTGATTGATTATCATGTTATTGGAATGGAAGTTGAAAGTTGATGCGATAAGGATGCATAAAGACTGCTGTCTGCTGTAAGAATTTAAATGGAATTCGGAGAATTGACAAATACAGGACTCGACAAAATGGTTTCTATGAACCCAAAAAAGGAGTTGCACGATCTTTTTAATTCTTTTTCTCATGCTTGCACTTCTGTCTCATTTTCGTCACACAGTTACGAGCGGCTAGGTAATTTCACCCTTTTGTCTGGCAAAGCAAACGCCAGCTGCACTCGTGTATATATCGCAGGTAAACAGACCGTTTGCTCGAGATAGGGGAGATTCAGTTGACGCGATGCCGGATGAAATTGTAACCGAGGTCTACGGCATTATTGGGAATAATGAAAACCGCCGCGGAACAGGTCGGGAGAGGATCGAGTAAGAAGTTATTACAGCCTCGCGGCTCTTCTGAGGATCCTCGAAGACGTATCGCTGTGCGCTTCGAGCAGCGCCACCGACGTTTCTTCCATTGCGAGAACGAATTTTTCTAAAAACCGCGGCTGAAACCGAATAAGAGAAAGGAACGTGAATCGCTGGCGCGTGCGTTGAAACGAAAATTAATTTTATCGTCCAATCCTGCGACGTCTTTACGAAGAACTCGAGAGGACAAATTTTTGAAAACAAATGTTACCCTCGAAGGAAAATTATAAACAACTCTAGTCCAAACATTCTACGTTCGCACTGCTATTGCTCAACTCGAGCACTCGTCACATTTTCTCGGAATCGTACCCACTCGATCGCATTCCTACGTTTAACACTAGGTTTACGAAACTCGTGAAATTGAGCAAACTTTGCAAAAACAATTACTATTATTCCCAATAATTTTTGCTAACTTTTATTAATAGACTAATACGAATATAACCTAATCTATTTCCCTCTCAGCTCTGGAGTTTCAAATTCTGTATGATGTATACTTATTTCTTAGTAGACGTATATTAGCCCTTTGCGCTCGAGAGGCGCCTGTTAGTCGCCAAATGATAGTTTCCCAAATTTTCATACTTTAGTTAGTCTGTTTATTAATCAGACCCAGAGGTTAAATAGTCATACGTGTAAATTTTGGTATACGAGTTAACTAAACTAGATGAAGTTTAATATAAGCGAATCGTAGTAAATATATTGCACTTGAAAATCTTTGAAATTAATATTATTAAACGGCTAACAGTCACCTTTCGAGCGCAAAGGGTTAAAAACAGATGCGCGTAGAAATGTCCGTAAATCTGGCGTTAATAAAAGCCAACACGTTTCTGTTGTAACATTTGATAAAACCACGCACACCCCCACCACCTCGCAATGAACAAACGCGGAACATATTGTACCGCGTGGAACAACCGAAGGGTAACGCAAATATTATTCCGAGTTTCGTTCCCGACGAAACTGCGAGATATCTCCCTGTCTGATTTAACGGATTCCCATCTCGTATTCATACATCAATACAGGGGCCCGGAATTTATGAAGAAGGATTCGCGGGGCCGTGGAAGCAGCGCTCTTCCTTATGATCCGATAACGATGCCTCCGCTGGGAGAGCGTCATGCCTCGGAATGATAACGTTTTATCATCCTGTCCGTGCACGAAGACGTGCTCGTGCGGCTACTGTGCGAACGGATGAGATGTCCGACGATTCGACGGTGAAATGGAGATTAAAGGGGATCGCGGGAACATCCTTTTCGAGTTGAATATGATTGAAGATAATCCAAGCCACGCGAGCAGTATTTACAAACCCGGCGGCAGACTGTATTTCATTGCGTTCCCGACTCCTGTTGTTTGTTGCCCCGAAACGGTGTTGTCACGGCTGACAATATTTCAACGAAACACCGCTGACACAGTAATATCCACTGTCGGAGGCGGTTCAGAAATTCATCGACGACTATTCCAGGAATAGCTCGATCCAATAAACACGCGTCATCTGCAGAAATAACTGGCTATTATTAAAAAAAAAAGAGAGAGAGAGACAAAGGAAGAGAAGCAGAGAGAGAGAGAAAATAGGTGGACGTAGCGCGACAGGCATCCGCCATCAGCGCGCTTCAATTCCTTGCCGCGGCACGGTGGACGTTGCTGGCTCGCGAAAAACGCCGGGCCCGGGCTCGATAATTCCAATTTCAACGGAAGTTTCTATTTATTCGGGCTGTATCGGTATTCGATTAATAACTATCGGGCGCGAAATAATACGATAACTGAACGGTCGGAGGCGGGCACCGGCGGACGGAAGATAAAAGCCCTTTCATAAGTCCAACGCGGGCAATGACGCGCGATAAGATTATCGGAATAATGTAACGTGAAATTGCATTAAATTTAACTCGATATCCATCGTGCTGAAAAATGCTGAATACCGCTCCGGAATCGCGCCTCGCTAATGCCTCCTGCTATTTCCGCCGTTTCTCTTTTCTTTCATCCCCCCTTTTTTTAGCGTCAATCTCTCACTCTTTTCCTTTCGTCCCCTCTTTTTTCTTCGTTCTATTACCGGCCCACGCCTCCTTCCTTCTTTCGATTCGCCTCGTTAGTGCCTCTCACTATTTCCGCTGTTTCTTCTTTCTTTCATTCCCTCTCCTTCCCTCGTTCTATTACCGGTTCACACCTCCTTCCTTCTTTCGATTCACCTCGTTAATGTCTCTTGCTATTTCCACTGTTTTTCTTTTCTTTCATCAACCCTTTTTCTATCGTCAATCTCTCACTCTTTCCCTTTTATTCCCTCTCTTTTCCTCGTTCTATCACTGGTCCACACCTCCTTTCTTCTTTCGATTTGTCTCGCTAATGTCTCTCGCTATTTCCGTCGTTTCTCCTTTCTTTCATCAACCCTTTCTCTATCGTCGATCTCTCACTCTTTCCCTTTTATTCCCTCTCTTTTCCTCGTTCTATCACTGATCCACACCTCCTTCCTTCTTTCAATTTGTCTCGCTAGTGCCTCTCGGTATTCCCGCTGTTTCTCTTTTCTTTCATCAACCCTTTTCCTATCGTCAATCTCTCACTCTTTCCCTTTCATTCCCTCTCTTTTCCTCGTTCTATCACTGGTCCACACCTCCTTCCTTCTTTTGATTCGCTTCGTTAATATCTCTTGCTATTTCCGCCGTTTCTCCTTTCTTTCATCAACCTTTTTTTCAGCGTTATTCTCTCACTCTTTCCCTTTCATTCCCTCTCTTTTCCTCGTTCTATCACTGGTCCACACCTCCTTCCTTCTTTCGATTTGTCTCACTAATGTCTCTCGCTATTTCCGTCGTTTCTCCTTTCTTTCATCAACCCTTTTTTTCAGCGTCAATTTCTCACTCTTTCCCTTTCATTCCCTCTCTTTTCCTCGTTCTATCACCGATCCACACCTCCTTCTTTCGATTCGTCCTTTTAACGGAATCCTGCAGGAGCAGATAGCAGAGCAGGAGGGGCGTGGGGCGGCGGTGGGGAAATATTTCACGCGGGGCTGACGCGAAACTATTGGCTCGCCGGGGACTTAATTTTGTTAGCAATCTAGATTCTGCTGCGGCAGCGGGAATCGGCTCGCGAGCACCGCAGGAATCGGTCTAGTATTCTGCCCGCGAATTTGTGTTAACTAATTGCCAGCGTTATCGATGTGACGCTGCCTGGGCCGCCGCGATATCGAGTTCCCGTGGCGATCACGATTCGAAAGACGAGAATAAGATTATGCCATGCTAATTATCAGATCGTTGTGTGCATGCCTTCAACATCAGGTTTACGGAACCCGTCAATTTGACGAATTTCAAACTTCGTGAGCAAAATTTACGAAAACAACTACTACTATTCTTAACCTAATTTATTTTCCTCTCAGCTCTACAATTTAACCTTTCTTACTTATTTCTCGGCACATATTTATCAGAAATATATGTACAAGAAATGCTCGTAAATCTAGTGTTAAAACGTACGCGATACTTGATGCCTGAAATAAATTCATTTCTGAAAAATTAAGTAACTTTTAACTGATTCAAAATAAAGGTAGTAGTCTAGATACTCATTGCGATGAAACGAAAATGTAACTCCAATTCAAAAGCAACAGATAACAGAAAGTCGAATGATTAATTAACGTTAATATTAACATCGCTAATTTTCGCATTGTAAAATGTAAAATCCATTGTGCTTTTCCGAACAAAAATGTTAAAACTGCTCGCTCGCGTTATTATAAATTTCTTGTTTGTATATCCATGCTACGAAAACCGTTGTCAAACAATGACAAAAATTGTACGTAAAACAATTTAAAATGTTCAGAATGTATAGAATGAAATTTACGAAAAACTGAAACAAAATTCTGTTTGCTCTTTATTGCGTCGAAATGAAATTTTCAACGGAATGTTTGTACTTCCATGAATCGTAACAAAAGTGCCGGGGATCGATACACTGAAAACATTGAATTTTTTAAAATCACATTTACGTAGGTCACAGGGTAAAAAGTATTTTAAGTTGCAATAGCTCGAATATAAAATATTACGATATTAATATATAATATTTATGTACGAATAATGGCATTTAGCATTGAAAGAAAAAAAGAGGGGGGGGGGAGTGAATAAATGAAAATCGGCAAGAACGCACGTAGAAAAATGTATGATGGTGAAAAGAGGGTGAATAATGAAAACGTGTATCAGTAGTGCAGAATAAATATATATGTTTATTGTTAAACAAAAGGAACTCTTAATCGCACGTAATATAATCCGTCGTGAAAAAATAGCAGCGCCACAGCCGAGTATAATTTAAGTTTGGCATCGATTTTTCTATATTTTCTTTCACGCTTGCCTTTTCGTTCGCAGGCGGCGAAATTACGAATAAAATGCAACGCGAGCGCGTATCTCAATAGGGCGGAGAAAATGCGAAAACAAGCGCGGAGGCGAGTATGTAAATGATTATACAAATACGTATGACAGGGCATGAATGTAATAAAACACAGGCCAGGAATGTTGTTTACATTTTATGTACGGCGCATCGACAACGGTGCTCGACTCGTAGGGATCGTTATAAACGAAGAACAAAAGCTGGCGCATAAAAATGAAACATATTCTGTTATAAAACACCGTTCGAACAATATTTCTCGTTAAAACACCGGCGCAAATTTTTCATCCCCCTTCCGCCGCCTGTTCCCGTGCTTCTCACCGATTAACTGAAAAATAACAGGAATCCGCGATAAATAATCTCTCGGATCAAAGTCAAACAGCAATTTCAATCCTAAAAGCAAACCTGTTTAAGCGGTCTTCTTTAATTACTTCTTTCAAAACTGTTCCGACGGGTCTCCCGTCCCGTTCCACTTGAACTGAAACAGATTCCGGGGAACACTGAAAAGTCGGGCTGTAAAATCAGCACCGTCATAAAGATCATTTCGTTTAGCAGGAGAAAAAGATTTCTCAAGGAAGAAAGAAGAAATTCGGTGCGCGTGAAAGAAGGTTGCTTCCTCGTGAAAGATTGATTGCCGGGAAATAATATAGGAAATTTCTATTTTTGTTATTTAGTAAAGTGAGATGATAGGGCTCAGGTGTGGAATAGAATAAAATGAAATGCTTAAAATATTAATATATGTATTTAAAATAGTTTAATCATAACGACTTAAACGAATTTACAACTTAGCAACTACTACGTTTTTATTTCCTTCAGAATCACGCTCTTTTTGACTTCACAGTCAAACTCTTTCTGTCTTCACAGTCAAATTCTTTTCTTTCACACATTTATATATTTTTAACATTGTCGTTTTCCTCAACAAATACTTAGGATTAATGTACCTCAACAGGAGTGAAAGGGTTAACAGAGAAACGAGGGGAGGACTTCGTGGAATGGATCGGAGAATTATTACACGAAATAAATACATTTATATATTTTTAACATTGTCGTTTTCCTCAACAAATACTTAGGATTAATGTGTCCCGACAGGAGTGAAAGGGTTAACAGAGAAACGATGGGAGGACTTCGTGGAATATCTTGCAAATTACTGCATTTAGTACGGTGCACTCAATGGTTTACACGGTTTGTGACTGTTGGAACGGTATCAGCCGTTAGTAGATTACTCGGCCCCATGAAAAGAACTTTCCATCCGTCTCGACCCCTTTGAGTGGACTACTCGAGGAATTCAGATTCCCATGTATACACTCGGCGAGCCGCGCATCTGAGCCCAGGCTTATCCGACGAATGAAACGTTTAAATGCGGATCTTAAACGGTTGACGAGGTAAACGCGTTAGGAATCGTTTCACTTTAATTGCGAATGAGACGGGTGCATGCTCCATGACGACGCGGTGTTCATCCCGTTTCTCCGCTCGAGACTTCTTTCGAGAAGCCTGAAAGGCCGACGCGTTTCAGAGCATGGAGATTTTACTGTTTTCACGATCACGAATTGGGTAGAGTTTGACGAACATCTAAAAAACTACAGCTGCGTAACTGTGGCGGTCCGACAAGTCAAGTAGTATTGCTCACGATATCTCCGACATCTCACGCTCTAAGACCGGATGCGAACGAGTGACATTTTGCCGTACAATCGTACATCTGATCCGTTGTTTTTAATTCAAAAAAACAAAGAAAGACTTGTAAGATTTGTGAACTTGTAAGCTGTATCCCTAGACTGAGAAATATTTGTGGCGAACTTTCAACCTTCGCCTCTAGGAGGAATCAACCAACCCTAATCTACTTTTATATCAAGTACTCGAGTCCAACACGATTTGTATATATACAAGTTCCTATTTTATCCCTTCTTATCCCTTTGTCTAAGGCACGGGCATGCATAGTTCCATCATAGCCGCAGAAATGCAATTAATCGTGGAAAAGGAAAAGGAAAGAAGTGGGGTGCTTCGTTCGTGGACTCATCAGTAAGGCTTTCCTTACTTAGCAGGTCTATATACATATATATATATAGAGAGAGAGAGGGAGAATGTGTGTCGCAGAACAACTTTTAGTGTGTTTAATATTTTTATATTATATTTCATCGTGTTTTTAGTGTAAATGTTTGTTATATAAATAAATTGTACTTGTTATTCTTACGCATTTGCTCACACAAGGAAGTAGACATCCTTTTTCTTGCTTGACGGTACAAAAAAAGTTACCCGTATTTCCTTCCTCGGTTCAGCCGGCGGAGAAACCTCTTAATCGACAGAAAAAGGGAATCGGGAATCAATGTTCACACGTCGAGCGCTTCGGAATAGAGAGGTCAAGCGGGAGACACGGGTTTCTTTATAGACTGGGTCACCGAAACGTGTCCGCAGGCTCTCGACACCAGCCCCAGAGGTCCGCGATCCGCCTTGGATTCAGCTTTTGCCGCTCTTATCGCTTTATTTCCGATAGCCGCGCGCCGGGAGGATCGACTCGACCGGACGATTGTGATTCTTTCGCGGTCCAAGCCAGATATCAGCGCCGATAAAACAGCTGCCGGCTTCCGCGGCCCCGTGATTGCGCACGGAAGATATCGGATCTGTCTTCTTCACGGCGGGGAACAGGGATGAACGAGCGAGAAGCTTGCCAGGCAAGATGTTTCAGCGGAACTGTTTCTCCGTACGTGGCTCGTTTCGCTGTTATTTGTTCGAACTTTCGTTTGCGCTACGAGCTCACACCGTTCCGTTCATCTAGTATTATTAGACAATGCTCGAGAAGCTTTTTAACGTTTACTTGTAACACGATTTTAATTCTCGTCAACCCTTTCGCTTATATTCGAACTCGATCTGTGAGTACGAGCGGCGGATATGTCCGACATCTTGTAAATATATAAATATCTAAAAATATGTAAACTGTGATTGATCTAATGTTATTAGAATAACTAATATAATTTTGTATATATATATCAATATTACTCGTTATTAATATTGATGTTATCACACACTGACTGCCTTTTTTTATCGCTGCTTTCTCTATATAAATCACATAAATCATACTTCTGCACTCATTCCACAACACGAACCTTAATATCTACTCATAGTTTATCATACGCACTCTCCACCCTCATCCGTTCATACAAACATTCTTTCTCGTATCCCATACTCTATGATAACTGTTCCACCACACCTTGGCGTATAGGAATTTCATATTGTGAATTGTTGGAAATTAAATACAAAAATATTACGAAGCAAAATTTATTTTATCTGGTGATATTGAACCCCATTTCCAATAGGAATATTATACCTTTGGAAGTAATGCAGGTGCTCGGTTAGAATCAGAGGAAATTGTTGGGAAAAAGCAACCTTTGCGGTGTTGCAAATTCTTCAGATAATAATAATAATATGGAAATAATAATAATAATAATAATAATAATAATATGGTGGATAAAGATGATTGTTTTTCTTTGATACCGCAAAAAATATTAAACCATCGACATTTTTCATTGATCTTTCTTCCATTTTGAAATTCTATGGTAACCACCGCATGCAATTATCATATTATCCACTTGCGTTATTTGTTCGTTCTCCTGAACAGCGTTATGCAATCGGTATCAAAGGATTTGCAGTCGTTAATAAATAAATAAATAAGTGGATTATCCTGTTATACCTGGTCCGTTCACAATTCTTTCGCTTTGGTCTGTTTTTTAATCGGAGATTCCGTCGGAAAAAGTACGGTAAATTGGGAATATTGATCGATAAAGTATCCGGATTAGCCGAAGATAAACATAGGTGGAGAAAAATTACGCCGGTGGTAAACTCGAATGGCGATCGAAGTACCCGGGATTCAGGCGTGTTGCTCTTAATCGGTTTCGCGTTTTAACCCGGGGTACATTTATGCGATTGCTCGTAAAGTCCAAGCTTTCTCTCTCTCTCTCTGTCCGGTTTATTCGAAACTGTTTCGCGAACGACAGTCGGCCAGCTTCATCGGATTAAGCATGGCCCATTGTTGCGAATGAATCAGATGAAAAAATCGAGGTATGCTCGGACCAAGGGGTCGTCGGTGCCGATGACAACGAAACGGCTAATTTGATTTGATGAGTCGGGGATTTGGAGGACGAGTTACGACTAGAATTGGAATGGATGGATGCGACACACGTCCAAGACTGATACTGTGATCCTTAGATAACCTTTCGATCTCCAGCAGCGGTAAAATTTTAAAATTAATAATGAAATGTAAATTATTAAATTATTGGTGGAATGCAGTAGCAATTTATACAGATTACACTTCCAATGTCTTTGTAATTCGAAGAATTCTGAAAACAAATATTACAGAGTCTCGAAAATTTCAGGAATTGCCTTAAACGTGGCAATTATAGAAAATAACTGATATATCAATTTACTAAACCTTTCACTTACAAATAATCTACGAATAATAATTGAATCAGTTTGCGAATCTTTCCTTCACAAATAGTCTACGAATAATAATTGAATCAGTTTGCAAATCTTCACGAATAATCTACAAATAATAATTGTATCAATTTACAAACCTTTCCCTCGCAAATAATCTACAAATAATAGCTGTATCAATTTATAAACCTGTCACCTTTACTAAAAAAAATCGAAATCACCTGAACTATTTCAGAAAGTCGTAATTAAACACTCGATAAAAATGTTCCAACGACATCCCATAGAAACGGTACAGCGTTTACAAATCCTGCCTATTTCCGACCAAATCTAATAAATTCGGATGCTCCTCCGAAAAACAAAAATATGTAACCCTCCCCCCCACTGGCAGATGCGCACGATTCCCTTTGTAACGCAAGGCCCGCACGCTTGGACGGTTCCAATTTTTGTTTTTTCTCCCTCTCTCACCCTCCTCTTCCACAATCCCGACCCATCGTCGAGATTTGTTCAATTTCCTAGACGAGTTCCCGCGCGTGTCAAACGGTCCGCATTGTGCGGCCGAACATGTTTCTCGAACAAACAGATCGACCGCGATACGCGGTATAAACAAAACTTTCAATCGGATACACCGTAATAGCAATTTTCTAGAAGACCGACCAACTATTTCACGGTTTACGGCTCCCGATAAATTGTTAATCGACTTGGCGTGGTCGGGGGCATGCAGAAGCGGGGAAAAAGCAGAGGGAGAAAAAAAAAAGAGGCGAACTCGTGCGCGGGCGAAACAAACGTCACCGATTTCCCTCGCGAAAGATACCTACGACAACCTAATTGGCTGTAAAATCTCGCTACGCGAACGTGTTGCGCGATCGTGACGTGTGCGGTTGAACAGACCCGTGCCTGTTACCGATGTTTATGCGCGCGTGTGCGTGTGCACGCGAGTGTGCGTGCGTGCGTGGACAAACGGTCTAAACGTATATTTGCGTCCGCCAGCGATCGGCTAATGCGGAAAATGACGTGTAGCTAATTCGATGTTGCGACGAGCTCTGCCATTAAACGTGAACGAGAAACGTGCCGCGTTCTCTGTAGGAATTCTACGGTTTTCGAACGCGACCAAGAATTTATGCGTGAACGTATGTACAGTGGGTCCAAAAAGTATTCGTACACTGTGTCACAAATAAATTCGATTGACCCTGAAATTTTGAATCTGATAGAAATATTTGATAAAACTTTGTGGGTATGTAGATCGTAATGGTATACGTATGAAGTAATCTCTTCTTTTCATTTAAATGCCATTTTAAAGGGGTGAAACCAGCATTGAAATTCCTGAGTTTTCTCTCATCTTTTAAAGATAACTTTGTAATGATACTTGATGAAGCAAAATCTTTCAAACAGAAAATGATTAATTTTTAATACTCTATCGCCCTGGCATTAAAAAAAGAACATAGAAAAGCTTATATTCAAAGCGTGAAAAATCGCTGAAATTTGGAAATTCGTTATCAGACACTTAAAAGATATTTTGCCGCCAAAAAATTGCTCCACGCAAGATACACCATGCTCTGTACGCACATAAAGTTTCATTGAAATCAGAATTTTTGAAGTAGATGAATTTCTTTATAATACAGTATACAAGGAGATTCGCCTAATCCTAGAATTCTGATTTCAATGAAACTTTGTACGTATATAGGGCATAATGGGTCCTGCATGGAGCAATTTTTTCAGCAACAGTAAATCTTACAGAGGGGATGAAAACGACCCCTAAAGCCTCTGCGATTTTTCATGCTCTGAACACAGATTCCGATCTTTTTTTATGGCAAAGCGATAGAGCATTAAAAACTAAGATTTTTGTTATCTGAAAGGTTTTGTTTTATCACGCATCAATACAAAGTTATATAGTTTAAAAAATGAGAAAAAGACATTAAAACTTTAACGTTGATTTCGCTACCTTAAAATGGTATTTAGATATAAAACAAGAATTTAATCCATATATATATGTACTATTACACCCTACATACATATAAAGTTTGATTAAAAACATTAATTAAAATGAATTTAAATACAGTTAAATGAATTTATTTGTAATACAGTGTACGAATGCTTTTTAGAGCCACTGTACATGTAACCGTGTAACAAAGTCGTGCGAGTATATTTTTACGCGAATCGGAACAGAATGGTACGAATAAAGTGATTAAATTAGGCGAGGGTGATAAACAATTGAAACGCGGATTTTTATGGAAATTCATACGTTCATTAAGGCAAAATTATTTCGCTCTTCAAATATTATAGTTGGAATATTTTATTATATTTCGTTTCACTTTGAATATTTTATACGTTATTACCCATTATGCACGCTTCCCTAGTTTTTTCTTTTTGCAACACTCGAATTTGACATAAAAGCGCAAAAAACTGAAGTGTGATAAAAAGTTTGCCAAAACGTCATTCGTAAAAGCCATTTCGTTCGTGTGAAACATAAAAAATCGTAAATAAGTACCTGGTCAAAGTTTTTAGAAACTTATGTAATTTAGTTAATAGAAATATTCGCCTAAATTTTCGTTGTCGTCTATTTGATTAAATGAATATTAATGTTGTAAAATGATTGCTTCGTTATCTGATCACTTCTGTCTTCTTATCGGTTCGCACGCGACAGGGTTCGCTTTAAACAGCCCTGTTTTCTAGAGGTCTCGGTTTCAATTCAATATCCAGGTCTCCAGAGTTATTTTTACTTCGTGTCGCCTCAAATCTGGTAATTGGATGTGAGAAATATGAATACCTTAGGCAGTCTTATATTAAACATCTGTGCTCGTTTTTTTTAAAAATTGGGTTAATATACCGCGTCGGTATACACGGCGACGGGAGATTCTGATCTGCATCGTAAATTTTCATCTTTCGGGTCATGAGTCAATCCCTGTTGACCCCGAGGAACCGTAAAAATCTTCTTATTAAAGTCTCAGAGCTATGAACCACAATATCGAGCGTGCTCGTATCATTAGGTATTTTCGAAACTAGTGAAGCCGCATGAAATTTACTTTTATCTGAAACGAAGAGAATCTTCGTAAAGGAAATAGGTCGCTCGTATAAAGTTAGTCTCGGGTATCCGCATCGTTTCGAAGCATCGTTACCATTATATTATGATAAAAACACGTATATCGTGTCTATATGTGCGATAATTAAATTTAACTTGATTGAAATTCATTTCTCTGCGTCAACTCTTAACACAGCCAACCGAACGGGGAGATCTCTCACTTTTACCGCAACAAGGACGCTGCGATTGATTCTATTTACTTTTGTCATTAATTAGTCTGGAACTAGTGTTGTTCATAGTTCTTTAAATGCATTTTTAGCTTTTCCAAAGTACAATTTTCGATAAATTTTTAATACGCGATGGAAAGTGTTTGATTAACTCTCGACACTTAGCAAACAGGATGAGGAGATCTCGCATTTTTTTCACTACAAGGGCGCTGCTATTTACTTTTGTTATTAGTTAGTCTTAAACTAGTGTTGTTCACAATTCGTCAAACACATTTTTAGCTTTTCCAAAGTACAATTTTCGATAAATTCTTAATACGCGATGGAAAGTGTTTGATTAACTCTCAACACTTAGCAAACCGGATGGGGAGATCTCCCATCTTTTCCACTACAAGGACGCTGCTATTTACTTTTGTTATTAGTTAGTCTTGAACTAGTGTTGTTCACAGTTCGTCAAACACATTTTCTGCTTTTCTGCTTTTCCAAAGTACAATTTTTGATAAATTCTTAATACGCGATGGAAAGTGTTTGATTAACTCTTAACACTTAGTCAACCAGATAAGGAAATCTCCAATTTTTTTCGTAACAAGGACACTGCGATTGATTCTATTTACTTTTGTTATTAATTAGTCTTGAACTAGTGTTGTTCACAGTTCATCAATCACATTTTCTGCTTTTCCAAAATACAATTTTTAGTAAATTCTTAATACACGATGGAGAGTATCCGATTAGGCGTGCGGTTAGCTAAATGTTAATAGGCGGAATGTTAACATCGCATTGATAAAAAGTTCTAACTAACAAAACCACCCAGCTAAGAACAAACACCGCTAAAATTCACATCACCGTCTAAATTGTTCCTCGAATCTCGATATTGTAAATTTTTAATTTCCCCGTTTCCAATTGAAGCTTCATCGACAACGTATTCATCTTATTTTTCTCCAAATTTAACAAGCTTCCCGTTAACATCATCAACGAAAAGAAAATTCGAATCCCGTGCATATAAGTTTCGCGAAGTTTAATAAGATTCCAAGAGGGGATCTTGGAAGAAAAAAAATGTTCGTCTTTTGGCGTCGAGCAATAAAAAAAAAAGAAAGAACGACACGAACGTTTGTTATTTCGAGGGGTGAAATAAAGTCGATAATTGGAGTTGATCCAAGAACGGACGAAAGCCGACTGAACGACGATAGGCGTCGTGTCTACGGAACGACGTCGAATTAAGCGCTGTCTAGTTGGAGCTTGGAGTTCCTACAGGAACGAAAAACGATCCGTCAAAACTTTAAACTCGATGTTCCACGGAACTACGGCCGTGCTCAAGATCATCGAGGTGGCCGGAAGTGGCTGGAATAATTCTTGTTCGAGCGTTGCGTTTCAAAGTGACGGCACGACGTTCTGTCAATAATACGAGAACGATGCTCAAACACTCGAGGTTGTGTATCACGGGGAGGCGAACGTAAAATAGTCGTGATTCTCTTCATCGAAGAGAGCAAACTTTGTCTCGCTGTGTCTATCTATCGTTTCGCGAATGAACAACAAATATTTCCATGGAAATCAATATTTTCCTCCGAAAGGCAACGTTGTCCCCCTACGATGTTTTCGAATTATCAAGAGTGAAGGAAACACGAGCACGGAAAATATTTTACTTCGGGAAACATCAGTTTCCTGTAAACACATTTTACGAACTACGATTCGTTTGAAAACTTCTTTAACGCATTGCGTACGGCGTTTTGCTCGCCAAGAAATATTACATTATCGTTAACTTATGATCGAAGCGAATTTTTGAATACACCTACTAATTAGACGCTGTTGGAAATTCGTGTCTTAACGAATAAACTGTTGGATTTTGACGTGGTCAGGAACAATATTTTTAGTTTTAATGGAGAAATGAAAGCCTTTTAGATTTTAATATTTAATAATAATAATAACATAGATTTAATTAATAATTACAATAACGTTTTATCTTTTATCTTGATTTTATGCAATTTTAATTTCACAATTTCAATCAATTTAATCAATTTTAATTTAGATTGATTACAAATGGCCATTTGAGTTAGGAATTATTAGAAAGGATGAATGAAAAATTTATATAGCGTAGAAGACGTAATAATTAGCAATTTTTATTAGAAAAATTATAACTTAGACGATTAAATTATAACATAATAATTATATATATGAATGTGTTTCTTTAAAATAAAATCTTGGCACTCAGAGCAAGACACTCTAAATTTGTCTGGCAGTGAATGGGTTAATCCATAATCCCCAATAGACGCCAAGCTAAGATTCGCCTCTGTTTACGAAAACAAAAACGATCGATCGGTCGTCCAGCGACTTTCCCAATCGAAAGCAAGGAACGGCTGAGAGCAGGAACAAATTCTATGACGACCGGCTGGAACGAATCGAGTTTAAAGTTTCGACGAGTCCTCCCCACGGATGTTAAGTGCGTCTAACTAGCGTTTAACTCCCGGAAGGCGCGATGGCTTCTTCCTTCCGTCAGATTAGAGCTGCCACGAAGCATCGAATTAGCGCGCCGTCAGTTTCCGCGTTACGTGTTCCGCGACTGATAAATACCAACGACCCCCGTGTCCCGTTGTCGCGAGTTACCACCGTTCCCTCCCCGTTATCTACGGGACCGACAAATTTCTGGATGCGCCAGTCAGCTGCCTTTTAATTGACCCGCTCCCCCGCACGAAACTTCTGCTTGCAGCGATGTAAACTCGACCCGCCCGCCTTACTTGTTACGTGTGACGACGACGACGACGACGACTGCCCTTAGGTATTCAATTACCACGGGTTTCTAGGCTCGAACGCTTGCTCTGAAGTTTAAAGGGGGCGAAGAGGCGGAGTAATTAAAGGCGGCTGACACTGATTTTTATGGAGCAAACGCCAAATTACTGGCAACAGCTATGTATTGCTATGCGTCTGAGTTAGTTTTGATCTAAACGCGTTTTCGTTTGGGCACGATTACGTTTATGAAAATATGAATGCAGAGACTACCTTTATTAACACTAGATTTGTTTTGGACGTCATGAGTGAAATTTGCGAAGAAGAAATAATTATCCCTTAGAATTTTTGCTGGGTTTTATTGATAGAGTAATATAAATATACCCAAATCTATTTCCCCCTCAGTTTTGCGATTTCAAATTTTTTTTTATATATGTGTATTCTTTAACCCTTTGCGGACGAGTGTCGGATATATCCGCTCAACTCTCGCGCTGCGGCTGGCGTTTGTCTGTCGTAAACGACACGTATAAGATACGCATGGGTATACTAGCCTAAGAGGTCAAGTTGGCCTAAATTTGTTTGTTTATGATTTTGTTAGATTTTATGAAAGACTTATTTAAATACAGCTTTAGTTTTTATAACACAAATGCGCGACGTAACTATTTTCTTTACTGCTCCGTCCGCAAAGCGTTAATACACGAATATTATAAGTAGATGCACAAGAAATATGCGTAAATCTAGCATTAAAGTAACAGCAGATGCGGCTTAAAGGTGCGGGAAGGAACACAATACGGTTTAAATGATAAACTAAATATTTTGTCGAATGAAGTTTCCTAAAACGCAAATTCCCTCGCTCAAATTTTCTTTCTCTCTATCAAAACTCGCGACACTTATAAGGATTCCACGAAGATTACCCCATTCGCGTTTTTTCCACATTCTACGTTGTCCGTACCACCGGAACATTCCACGCGTTTGCTCGGATTCATACTGTTTTCAATCAGCCGGCCACATAAATTCGCCTAAATATCCCTAGAGATTACTCGTAGCTCTCTGCGAACGAGAAGCCCGGTAAACGCGAGCGGTAAAGCGGAGTTTCGGTGCAGGTTACAGCGGTTCAATTTCCGAAAGCAAAACACACACCGAGCGAAGAGTAATGCGGTTCTTTATTGCATTAGAGAACTGAAGAAACTTCCTGACACACGCTGGCCGCAAGACCCGTTTGAAACTGGTCGTAATGGCGGCGCACACGAAATATTCCGCGGACGCCATCATTACGCGGCAGCTGAAAATCCCGGAATGACGGAACGCGGCGGTTTTCGTTTCGCACGGTTCGACGGCCACCAGGACCATTAGTCCACGTCAGAGGCGGCGCAACCCGTGCCAAGTATCTGGTTATGACTATTTACCTCCTTTTTCTCTTCCCCGTCACGCACGTTTCCGCGTTATCCCCCGGGGGGAACGATTAATATTTTTCGGGACCACCTTCGTCAAACCTCGATTTTCGTCCCGTCACCGACAGCAGAACGTTCCGTTTTCCGGTAAGAAGCTAATAACAGGCCTCCTTTCGGTGGAGAGAATTGGCCGGAACAACTTTTTTTCCCCGAAAAAATTCTGAAACCAAACGAAACTGTCAGGCGTCTCTCTTTTTTAAACACGTTGAATGCCACATTCTTAGGAACCGTGAAATCTGTCGCGTCGCCACAAATTTTCCTTTCCCGAAATTCCAACCAAATTTCCCGATTATTCAAACAACACGGGCTACGACCACCTACACGAGCGATCAAGGCTCCGCTGTGAGCGCGATTCAGCGAAACGGCAGAAAGTAAGCGTGTAATAAAACGGTAATCCTTGTCCCGCGGTTGGTTATTGAGCGTAATAAATCGCCGGAAACGGGACCGTTCCATACGGGGCACGGAAATCGCAGCCAACTTTCTCGGTCGAACAAATACTTTCCCCGATGGCGACCGTGTCGCTGACACGAACGGTTGCGGTTCGTAGGCGGGATTAGCGGCGTAATGCCCGAAATTAATTATCCCAGAAAGAAAGAGGCGGAGTCGGTGGCGCGGGACACGGAGAACGATGGTGGGGGGGGGCGGTAAGGGGGTGTATAACGCAACGGGAGGGCGAAGGAGGAGGGAAGAATTAATGAGCTCGTAACGGCATAATCGGTGGCGTGCGCCGTGAAACTTATAGGTCAGTTCTGTAACAGGGACGGCGGAGCGATTTAGCAAATCGTGCGTTAAAAATCCCAAGAAATACGTTCCCGGACAGATGGAAAGAACGTCGGGCGGAGCCAAGCTTCTCTAATAGCGAGCACGATTACCCGGGGTGCTGCAATCGCTACCGCGAAGCGAGAGAAAGAGCACGAGGGGAAGAGGAACCCGTGGAAGGGGTGAAAAAAGAACGGAGTGGCGCAATAATTCTGGTAAAAAAGAACACGTACGGGCGAACGCGAAAATAATATTGGAAAATTTATTTTCCGTTCTCGCAGCTGACCCCCCTCCGTTGTTCGTTCATCCCTCGCACCGCACGCAATCGCGTGTACGGGGTGTCTCCACAAAATTCGAATCACCGAATGTCTGCGCACAAGGTTCAAGGTCTGTTCTATGGGCTATTAGGAAGAAAATATTGCAAGCGAATTGTTTTGAATTTTTAAAAATTCTTAACTATAGGAAAGTTCTATAAAATGATTTTTGTAGAACGGAAGATGGAATTCAGGTGTGAAAAATTAAAGTGAAGCGATTGAAGTATTAATAAAAGTATATTTAAAACAATTTAAGAAAAACAACTTAAACGACTTTACAACTTAGCAACTTCAGCACTCTTTCTACGTTCACAATCAAAACCTTTCGTCCAATACTTTCTGCCTCGCGCTCGCATTTTCCCCGTCATATATTCTTCCAAACACTCGTTTCCTTTCATTCTAATTGTCACTCACTCTACGCATTCGGTCACGACCACCCAGAATTTCTCAGTCGCACTGTTTTCTCAAGTTCTCATCTTTCACGCCTTAGAAACATTCGAGCCCAAACATTCTGCGTTCGCACGACAATCGCCCAACTCAAGTACTCACTTCAGACTTACCCAAACTCGCATTCCTACATAACGTACACGTAGGGTAACTTCACGTCGAAGTTTTATCTTTCCTGCGATGGACAAAATTTATTCGAAATCGTCACTCAAAATAATTGGAGTTGCTTCGCAAACGTTTCTCGTGTCACTGAAAACAGGAGACACGTTCGGGTTATCGTGTTCCAGTGAGACACCCTGTATGTTTGTACGTGTACTCCGGCGTTGTTGTATGCAGTGCAGAAGAAACTCGTCGTTTAACACGGTCCCATGGATCTTCGCTGATTACGTTCGTGCAAGCGCGCGGAGCAAGCCGTGCAGCTGTTTTCTACGTACCTACCGATATTACTCTCTTAATTAATTACGCAGAATGAAAAAAAAAGGGTGAAAGAAACGGGCGAACAAGGGGCACCGTGCGAAAAACGAACGTGAGCGGAAAAACAAAACGAGCTTGAGGAAACGTAATCGGGGTCGAGCGGTATCGATAGTGTAAAGTTCATGAATTGAGTAATACAGATCGAAGTTTATCGAAGGAACATCTAACGTTAGAAAATAACTGGTTGACCGTTTCTAATTAATGAATTGCAGTAGAAAAATGTATTAAATTGGTAACCAAGTTCCCAGCGTTCTTTTAAAAAGAAAAAAGATTTTCACCTCGTTCGATCTATTTCAAATGCTAAGCAGAGCTTGGTTGGATAAACTTTTCGAATTGGAACCGAGTGATTTCTACCAATGAAATTTCTGCTATTGAAAATCTTGTTGATCATTGGGAAGAATACATTATTGACTAATTAGTTGTTAATTTCTATTAAAATATAAACTTTTAAGAAATTTAAAAAAACGGTGGGAACTTAGTTGTTAATCCAGCTTCTGTGATTATACGAAGAACAAGTTTCAGATGCTGAAGTTCGCGATAGATGATTCAAATAATGGTGATCAAACGTCTATAACTTGAGTCCTATAGTTAATATTTTAATAAAAGTTCGTAGAAATCAGTATCACGCTGTAACCTTCAAAATACAACATTTCACACAGGATATTTTTTGAAATTGTCAATCATCATTTAACTGTTAAATAAGTTCTGCATCTACGATCTTGAACACCAAACACAATGAAAACAGAGACAAATATTTAAAAAAATACAGTTCATCTTGTTCTGATTGAATTGGTTTTGTTTCAAAGAACACCACGAATGTGTTTAATCTATAAAACATCGATTCCTGATCGCCTTAAGCTCGTTTTGTTGCGAAATCACTATAATTCCAGGAGGCAAGGAACAGCGGGAAATCCAATAACCAGAGGGAGGGAAGCTATTTAAATGGGAAACAAATTATTCCTTCCGCCATGAGTACGTCCGCGTAAGTGGCCGATATAAATCGCGGAACGTTATGCCCGGTTATAATGCATTCGGTGCGTGAAAATTTTATTCGTGAAATTAATCACGGCAGCGGCGGACCGAGGAGCTCGCGTCTATCCGCGCGAATTTCGATGGCCGCCAATTTTCGGGTGTAATTAAAAAGCGGTGCCCGATGGAAAGTTTTCCGCCTGCGTCCGTGGTATAATTAATGGATCGCATCGAGAAAAAGCGCGGGGATCACCGCGGTGATTTTCGACTAAGTGAACCGGCTCGCAAGAGGGGGGGGGGGATTATTAATTAGATGTTTATTGCCGGGGCATGGTTCATGAGAAATCGTGATTAATCAATGATCGTACCGCGGAACTGAATTGTGGGTGAATAAAATACGATTCGCTAGAAGCTGTCCTTAATACCTTCCATTGTGCTCATTACCATAGAAATGGATGTTAATGAAACATCAATGGATACGAGCGAAAAATATATAGCACAAGACTTGATCGATAAGGGTAGTGTCCTTCTTTCTTTCTTTTTAAACGGATCGTCTACTTAATTTTTTATGTAACCACAGTTTAGCAGAAAACGGGTAATAATAATAATAATATAAAAATATAAAAATAATAATTTAAATATAAATATATAAATAATAATAATAATAATATAAAAGTATAATAATATAATAATAATAATAATTTTAATATAAGTATATTAATAATAATAATATAGAAGTATAATAATATAATAATAATAATTTTAATATAAATATATAAATAATAATAATAATAACGACAACAACAATAATAATAATATAAAAGCAATAATAATAATTGTTAAAATAAAAATAAAAGTATCTCGAAGTTTCGTATTTTGACTTTCAATTCGATAACATCGACATAATCAACATCTTTGATGTGACCTCCTTCCGGTGTATAATACAAAATTCGCCGAATTTATAACGTGGGACACTCCGAGCGTCTCGTAAACAAAATAATCACAGCAGAAGAATGGAAGATTTCCATCGTCATTGAATCATCCTCGAAGAAGGTCAATTCCGAGGCATAGAAAAAGTTCCGGGGGATGAGGGAGCGTACCATTTACGTTGATTGTGCTCTTCAGTTACGTTCCATTAGCGATTCAAGTTCATTCGTTCTATTCATGCCGCGCTCAATTGCCGGTATTAACTTTATGGCGTTCGTATCAACTCGTATAACGTCTTAAATTGTCCCCGGATCCGCGCGTCGAGCATTGAATTTACCCTGCTGCCCCCCCTCGCACCCCGTCGTAATCCACAAAAATGGTAGCCAGAGTTGATCCCTTGAAACGGTAATCGTTTCCGGACCGGGCCGCCGATCTTTCATATTCGCGCGAGTCCCGTTTCCCTTTGTTTTCCGCTCGACGTCACGTCGGAGGGCTGTTTTTTTTCGAAAGGAGCCCGCAGGTAAATTCGAGGACGCGCGTTATTAGCGGTCGCGTACGAATTGCGAACATTCCGTGACGTTTTATGGCCGCGTGAACAGCGAATATTCGAAGCCAGCTGCATTGTTCCGGGCTCGTCGCGTCCCGACCAATTTTATCTGCTCATACCGATCAAATTGGGAAACGGCAGACTCGAATTCCCCGGGTTCGGGCATGGATCCCAGCTAGATCGCGATCGCGAGCGTTTAACGTTATAACTACGAAGACCGATGAAAATGACCAATTCGAAATTTTTCATGGAAACTTGGTAAATTTAATGCGATACCCACATCTTTAGAAATTTACTATGACTTCTACGAGTACCATTACGGTGTATTTCCCTTGTATTAGGTATTTTTGTAATATAATTTTTAATTTGACTTCTTCATCGCAAATAGTACACCCTAACCGTTCAATATTAAGCACATAATTTGATTTCCTACGGATCTGTTTCTCGATGAGAATATTGTATTCCCAGTAGCGAAAATGAATGCAACGCGTGAGGGATTTTTAGGAGAAGAGGAATTTTTGTACGGCGAGGATAATAAAATTTAATACAACTATATGGTATGGCTGTTCTAGGACAAGTCTGATTTTTGGGTTTCGTTCTAGTCCTTTTAAGGATCGATAATTTGGAGATCATTAGTAGGCGGCAAAATATTTAGAAAGAGATGACCATTAAGAGGATTTCTATTGCAATAAGCAGACTTGTTTGAGTAGATGCGAGTATGATAGCCAGACATACAACAAGAAAAAAATATCGTGGTTTGACAGACTTTCTCAGAGTTTTCTAAGTGTTACAGGTTGGATATAACTGCTTTTTAATTAATAAAAGTCTGAAACAAACTCGCTTTCAACGTAGTCAATGAGAAAGAGGAAGGTTTTCGAGTTTGCAATTGTATTATAAATCTATTACCGAATTTATCAGAAAATTAAAGTTAGAAATTAGCCGTTCCTTTTTTGAAAACTTCGAAGAACTGAAGCAAATGTGCTCAGATTTTTGAATAAAAGAAAAATCAAGCTGACGTCAGTGAAAAAAAGAAAGAAGTTCTGAAGGCGATATGTAATTACGAAAAATGTCGTTTGATCGATATTTCGAAGCTGTCATAGTAAGAGTGCTTTCCAGGACTGCATAAATGATTAATATCTTTATTGCGCGCCGATTCTTTGAGACCAACCGGAAGTCGCTTTAAATATTCGAGCAGCAATCGTATCCCGGACGATGCATAGCCAACTGTTGTGCGTGAGAGATCAAATGATATTCAATGGGAAACTCAACCCGCCAGAAAGTTTCCCTCTCGCACAGAGAGGCAACAGAGGCGTTTTATTCTTCGAGACGTTCCGTGGCTCTCGAAACCATCGACTTCGTCCCGTAATTCCGCGAGAGTGCCTCGACGAACTCCGGGAACGATATTTCCGTTTATACTGTGAGGCGTGAATTATAAAACCAACGCTGACGTTTCGCGGTCGCTATATTGGAATTGAAGTCGAACCGAAATGGTGTTGCTCGTCCAATGAAATTGATTTCTAATCTAAGAAATTATCGCGAGAAAGGAATCAATAATGTGTCTAACGGCACCGTTTTAGTTGAACAGTGACTAACTTCTTTTTTAAAAGAACTTAAGTTGTGAAAGTCGAGAGTTTAAAATTTAAACGAAGCGAAGCGTGAAAAATGATTGATTACGTTATATTGGAATATTTTAAGTTTCGTACTTTCCTGTTCAAATTTTACTGAAACTTTGTTAAATACAAAAGCACAGCATACCCTGGAGTATAGGTGTCGTAAAAATTATTCTTAAGCCATTTTCAGTTTAAATTTCTATAATAAATTTCCAATTTCCTGAAACACAAACAACATTCTCATGGTTCCTTAACCTAAGAAATAACTGACTTACGGTTGTCACAGAGAAAACAATTTTATTTCCTGTTAGCAGCTTTTTAACCCAAAAATTTGCAATAAATCTGCAAATTTTCCCCTAGGACCTGTTGAACTTAAATTTCTGTAACGAACCTGTCTACCTTAATTTGCGACCTATATTTCCTTATCGAACCCGTGCATCCTTGCTCCAATTCTTTTTATCGAACAAAACAGACCCATTTTCGTAAACCCTTAGAATCCACAAATTAATAGCTGGAGCCAAGAAGCCGCTCTAGATCGAGTTACCGGTGAAGGTCGGCCCTGTTCGTGCGTCGTTTCGTCGAGCCATAACCGGACGGCATAAATCATCGGGAAGGTCACGAGAAAAATAACGGAGAGAAGCCTTGCCGCGAAATTTGCCTGAAACAGGCCGATCGATAGCTCGTCGTCTCTTTCGAGAAAAGAAGCTCTGAATCGGTTGAATAGCTTAGTTAGCTTAACCATTTGATCAGTTTCGTGAACAAACAAATTTGTACACAATCCGGTACTTAAATATAGCTGATTGATGTTGGTACAATTTATATATATAAAAATGAATGTCTGTCTGTCTGTCTGTCTGTCTGTCTGTACTCGATAGACTCAAAAACCATAAATCCAATCGCCGTGAAAATTTGGGAAATTATTAAGTATACCCCAGAGAAGGTTTTTGAAAATTTTTTTTTTAAATCAGAGTTGGGGTTCTAGGTCAGTATATATAGTCTAGGTCAGTATAGTAGTATCACTCCATTGATAAAAGTCAGCAAAAATTGCTAGAAATATTAGTAACTGTTTTTGCAAACTTTGCTCATAAAACCCGAAACCTGTCAAATTGACGGGTCCCGTAAACCTAGTATGGAATAAAAGCTAAAGACGAAATGTTCAGTAGAAATGATTCAGTTTAGCACCAAAACGATCGACGATTAAAGAATATTTATTTGCAACACAGGAATCAAATTGAAAGTTATACGATAAAGTATACGCCACAAAAAGAACAAATGCCTATTTATACTTTTTACAAGAAATCGTAAAGATTCTCGTAATAAATTCTTAGAACTTTCATGAAAAATTACGAATTGTTCCTTCCGACCATCTCGGCAGTTCTAACGTTAATTCACCTGAAGAATGCAGTCGACCAAATGTTATGATGCTATCGATAAAAATTAATGCAAATTATAATACTCGTGTTTCTCTCGTGTTAAACATAGCATTACATGCTGTACAAATTGAATTTTGACAAGTGCTTGAAAAATACGGTTCTTGAGGAGCCCGAGCTCCTGTTTGTGTGTTGTGCTGTAAGTTAATCGAGGGTGGGAGATAGAAATTCGAGCGTAAAAACGCGGTCGGAAAAAAAGTAAACAGGTTCGTATTAGCGGGTTCCTAGGGACTGCGAAAGCAGCTCTTTGGAGCTGGCTCAGAGCTGGTGACATTGACGAATGAAGCAGGAAGAGGTATCCCTGTCGCCCTTTGTAACTCTCTCGCTTTCTTTCCGACCTCGTCCCTCACCTACTCCCCCCCCCCCTCCATTCCCTTTGCCGTCCCCCCTTGCACGTCGCCACCGCAAAATTAACTACGGCCCTGGCGACAGCGCCGGCTAATATTTATTGACTTTTACGCTCGAAAGGAGGCCGTATTTTTCGCGGCCCTATCATCGCTCGCCGATGTATAACCAGGAGGAAATCGCGGCCCGGGACCATAAATCAATCCGCGACGCTCTCTTCCGCTGGAAAACGCGGGAGTTAATTAACCCCTCGGTGAATTGAAATATCGAAAACTTCGATGGAGCGAAAGTATTGGATGTGGACAGGGGAATTATGTTTTGGAAGCGTTGGAAATTGTTTTGCCCTCTGTAAACTTGTAACTTTTCTGTGGTTCTCGTTCGTTGGCATTTCACGGTTTAGAAAAGTACCTTTAACGTGATCTTTGATACTTCAGAGTGCACCGAGTTTATACGTTTTTAGAAACGTAGAATTATTTATTTATTTGTAACAGAGAGAACCCATCAGTATACACAGATTGTTGACAATGTATGGAAGTTACGATAACTTGGGAATTGATCTGGTGACACGAGTAATTGGATCGGTAAAGCTAAAGCGAGATCTAAAGCAAATGGGGTGGAAAATATGCGAAAACTTAACAATTCTTGCTGGCACGTAAAAATTAATATTACCTAGAAGAGATGGATATTTAGTTAAACCATTTAAAATTTTGAAAAGGAATATTAAATCGGTAGTTGATCTTCTAAATGCTAAAGATGGAAGATTTAATTTAAGTGCTGTGTTAAGACCATAGTTATGATCAGTAGGATGCATCGAGGTGCCAGATTTAAAGGCCGCAAATCTTAAGAATCTTAGTTGTTAATTATAATTTTATTTTATACTACTTAAGTTTTCGATGTTCAACTCTGATCTTCAAATATCGTTAACGATCTGTGTGATCATTTCAATAGCTCAATTTATTATTACCGCACGCCTATCGGTAACTATTGTACAAAACATTCTCTATAAAACACTTGGCAGTTCTTAAATAATTCAACGGTTCCAACAATTTAATCAACGGATCTCTATACCTACAATTAGAACAATGCTACTTTCAAGTAAAACAAAAATACCTTCAAGTAGAACAATGTTACTTTCAAGTAGAACAACCCCAGCTTCGAGTGTCCAAAAAAAAAAATAAATTTTCCTTCCCGGTGCTAGAACAAACCGTCGCCTCGTTACTTAACAAACGAACGTCTCTCACTCCGCCATGACACAGCGAGTCGACCAGACGCGACGTTGCGTTTTAATTCACGCTACATTTGCAGAAACAAAAGTCGGGGAAAAATAAATAGGGGCAAATTAGCGAGCTCGATTAAACTACCAAGGCGATGGCTCGGCAAGGGACGGGCCAGATAGGTCGTGACATTGACGAATGAAGCAGGGAAAGGTATCCTTTACCCCCTTTTCCACGAGGCCCACCCCTCTCCTCGTCCCTCTCCCGCTCCCCCTGCTCGTTCTTCCGTTCTCGAACGGGAAGCGCATCGTTCTCGCTCTCGCCATTATGCTACATAATTTACCGGTGGCACGATGGTGGTGGTTGAAGGCAGCGGCAGACCACCATCACCCCTACCACTTCGAGTTAACCGACTTGCCCTGGTGGTTGCGCGAAAGGGAACGAGGGTGCCGAAGGACCCTTTGATCCTGCGATCCCTACGAACTACCGCCGTTTGTGTTTGTTTTGCCGTAAAAAGTGGGCCACCGGAAAAAGGACCCACCCTCCACCCCCTTCGCTTTCGACCCTCGGACGCCCTAATCCCAAGTTGAACGGTACTAATCGCCGTGAACGAACCCGACGTCCTTGCTTGAGTTTTACTTGCAAGTCATCTTTTTTAATAATAATAATAACGTTGATACGATAAAAGTGATCGAAGCAATTTCGCTGGTTTTTTTTTTATGTACGTGTTGATATGAGTGGGAATAAAAGTCGGGTCGATTTTTCTTGCGGTGAGAAGCCGAAGAAAATTGGAGAAACCTCGGAATGCGAGAAAATGAAATTTCTGTTGTGGATAAAAATTGGTAGGGTATCTATGAAATATTGATATATGATCGTTGATACGTTAAGGTTCCTTATGAATCCAAAGAAACGGCCTCAAGTTTCGAGTTAACGTATAATATCATCCGGAACGATCTAATTAAAGGAAATCTTCCGAAGTAGGTACTGAATCGAAAGTTACGTATACTGTTTCGTTGAAAAATTCCATTAAAACTGACTATACTTTCGTGTACACGTCACGGTTATAACTCTTCCAGCTTTTTCCTTCGTTAAAACGGAGAAAGAGAGGGAAGGAATATCCTTCAAGTTCTACGAAATACATTTGCGAACTCAAACTTTCCCTCTTTTTCCCCAACAAAAAGAGAATTAATTATAACTTTTTCAACGTACACACCGATCCGTTATCTGTAATAGTTGGGATAATTTATGCATGTTCTTTTAACGTACAGTAAGACCGAGCCTTTGAGGTTTCTTGAAAAAAAGAAAAAAAAAAATGATAAGTCGTTTTTACATGACTTTCATTGCCTAAAAAACAAATCGTTGTTTCAGGCAGACGAAATTTACGACCGCATTTTAGAAATGCTTCGAGCAAACTGGATGGATATAAACAAAATTACGCGCTGCTCCCGCGAAATTAAAACGATTCGCGAAAGTCGTGGTTCTCGTGTAGTTTTGCAGTTCGTATTTCAGCCGGGTGTCACGAACAACAGCAACGAGAGAAATAATTACCTTCGTCCAACGGTTTACGACCATCTTATCGCGGACGCATCGGTGTTCGCTGTTACCCCTTAACGGTTCGTGTCGATGAAAATCGCCGTGACTTAATGCATTTTCGATTTACCGATTCGAGCTTCCAGGAACTAACGTTTGTAACTTTCCGTTCTCGTTAGCAATCTTTTATGTAATTTGACACAATTTCACAGTTCTCGATTATCCAATGAATAATAATAAATTTGACGAAAAGATATACGTGTCACCTTCAAAATATCTGTAATTAATTAAGAATTAAATGTTACGTTCTACAATGCTAGTAGAAATTGCAATTAATAGTTGTTAGCATAAAGTGGATAGTTAAGAACTAAATTTGGCGTATAACCAGTACAACATGCAATAATAACCAATTAATCACCAATCACTGTCTTTTATACGATATATATTTCTACATACCCTATAATGTACATCGATCTTCTCTTGTACGCTAATGAGGATTTACCCCGTGTGTAAATAAATAAATAAATAACATTCGTTGCATCGACAAACCGTTAATATTTACTTATATCGTAAGACATCATAAGAAAATAAAAAATAGCTCAGTATTGCATACTCCGTTCACCAATTTTCAGCCCTGCTCGCGTTACACGAGTTCGGCCGCAAATTTAATTAACCAATCCTTTTCTTCCGGCGAACATATCTGACGTCAAAGTTCCCTTTCAACTTCCATCGCTGATGGAAATCGGCAACTTCTGTTATCTGAAGCCGTAACCGTTTCGTTCGAACTAATCGCGGGAAGTTGCGCTTCTCCCCGTCTCGCCTCCCCACCCCTCTGTAAAGGGTGGTTGATCGAACAACCGAACGACGAAAATACTGTATCGAAACCGGGAGATATTCAAGGGCTCCGAAGTTTCCCGCGCGACTCTGCCTGCACCCCCGCGATACTTTATCGCGTAACAAATGGTGGCTCGATCGTACGTAAACATTTCAGCTTCCCTGTACCCCCCCTCGACCCTCTTTACCGCGAAATGGATGGCGTTATGGACTATCGAGACCGCAGCTGCGCTCCTCGCGCCGCGAGATATGGAATTAATAGAGCCGCGTTTCGCGGGCCCGTTTCCTGCGGTTTTCCTCGTGAATGTACACCCTCGTTCACAAACACGGTACCAGCTCTCCCCTACACGAACTGAAACAGGCAGACAAAAGTGTTCGGTTCAGAGAATTTTTGAATAACAGATTTATAGTAGTAAGCTTTATTCGTTTTAATGGGTATTAAGAAGGTTAACGGTTTATTTGAATACTTACAGTAGCAGACAACGGTTTAAGTCGACAGAATAATGTAAAACATAATTTTATGGTTCGCAAATATTGTTTAGCTATTCATTTTTATTGTCGTTATGGTGAAACACTATTTATTGGTTAGCATAGGATACAAATTTTATTTATACTGTTACTTCTTATTAATTAATTAATTTATTTTCTTTGACCACTTTGTCTTAAACTTTTGTCCGCTACTGTGCGTATCCTATATTTTTTTTCATCGTTAATTTAAGTAATTTGTTTTAAGATAAACAACTATTACTAAATGACACACTATTCGGATATAATAGATTCCGATAATAGATATTTGTATAAGAGAGGTTCCACTGTATCGAGATCGTATACAAATTAATCTCACACAAAATTCGTCATAGTTCTTCAAAATCCCATCACAATTACCATTTTTTTTTCTGAAAATTCAAAGTTCCACCCCACCTATAATAACTCTTGAATACTCCCTAATTTTCAACTGATTTTTCGAATTCCCTTCAGTCGCAGCATTGCGATACTTTCGAACGGGACTGTACAAGTAGAACTAACGTTATTACGAGGCGCCTCGCCGCTAATTATCGTTCCGTTGATGAATCGCGTTACCCGTGGCTCGGCTACATCCAGATAGAGGCGATCTCGGATACATCGTTGGCCCGGTAGCGACTATTATCGCGAAACTCCGTGTCCCATAACTTTTCCCATCGATGGCCCACTCGTGCAGCCGTGAGAGGGGGAGGGACACGTTCGGAAACAGCACGGAGGACGGTTTTCGGAGGGCGTAACTAGTTCAAGATAGGGAGAGAGGATCCAGCTTTACGTAGGGTTGGAGCTTCGTGGTTCGTGATACGAATTCCGTGGCCGACGCTTTGACGTCGGGATAGTTGGCCGTTCGAGGGAAAAGAACGGTGTATAGATAACGTAACAGAAGGAACAACCGGGTCTACTCGGGTAACACGTGCTGAAGCGAGCAAAGATTTAGAATCTCCGGCGGAACTGTTGTAACACGTACGAAGTTCGAGTTGGAAAATGTGGGTAATTGTAATTCGGCCGGTTTGCAGCTTGGAAATTTCCGTAATTCCGAGAGAAAGTTCGGCGGGGTCTGTTTCCCAAATTGATTCAACCCCCTGATCCTTTGTGATCGATTTAGAAAGATCGGAACGCGTGCAGTTTGTAATGATTGACAAAAATTGTGTAACACCTCTTTTAGATAATTGAATAATATCTTTAACCTAGAATATCGGTTTTATTTTCGATTCTATTATAACCAGATCTTTTTGTTAAAATGTAAGTTTCAAAAATTGATTCAACTCCTTGATCCTTTGTGATCGATTTAGAAAGATCGAATCGCGTGCTGTTTGTAACGATCGACAAAAATTGTGTAACATCTCTTTTAGATAACTGAATATTATTTTTACCCTAGAATATCGGTTTTATTTTCAATTCTATTATAACCAGATCTTTTTGTTAAAACGTAAATTTCCCAAATTGATTCAACCCATAGATCCTTTGTGATCGATTTAGCAAGGTTGAACGCGTGGTGTTTGTAACGATCGACAAAAATTGTGTAACATTTCTTTTAGACAACTGAATAATATCTTTAACACAGAATATCGATTTTATTTTCAATTCTCTATATTCTCAATTCAATTCTTTATAATTAAAACTTAAGTTCATCGAACATAAGTTAATTTTCTAAAAACGGTATGTTCGATAAATACGTTTCATAATTTATGCACCAGTAATGTTTGAAGAATTGAAAAATTGAACTGAATAATTATTTAGGAATAATTACACGTCGCTCTGAAAATTAACAAATTCTTCACGCCTAACCTGATTTATGCGCCGCGTTTAAGAACGTTGACCGTGCCGGCGACCTTTCTTCCCTTCCTTTATTTATATTCTTCAACACAGGCGGATAATAGAACGACAGTAGGTAGAAGCAGAGGCGCGTTTACGCGCGAACGATGTGCGTGGAGGCGAGAAACGAGAGGCGGTCTGCTCGATCGAACGTGAATAATGTCTGATCAGCATGGTAACGTGGCTGGGCTCCCGTCGCCGCTGTCCTCTCGTTGCTCGTCGTCGACAAGGATCGCTTCTTTTTCTCTCTGTTCCGTATAATTCGCGCGTAAACATGTTCCAAAAGAAACGAGGATGTTCGCCGTGCGCTGGAAAACGACGTGTCCACGTCTAGTTAAATAGAAAAAAAACGACGGTTCTTTATAAATTTTCTGAAAATCTGTTAAACATTCACGTTGATCTATCGTACTTTTCATTTCTGTGTGTCTCCATTCATTTCCCAAACTGCAATTACAGTTCAGAAAACCTTCGCATTCTAATTTTATACTTTCCTTATTTTATTTCATAAATTCAAAAAACCTTTGTAACCTAATTTTATACTTTCCTCGTTTTATTTTATTTTATTTTATTTTGTAAGTTCCCATCTCTGATCTAACGAGCAAATAAACTGCACGATATACGCGCAGGGAGTATTCCACCTAAAACAGGTCACCTAATTACTTTCTGTACTATGAAATTATGTGAAAAAAAGAGGCATCAAAGGTCTTGAGAATTTCAAAAAACCAGAGAACCTGGAATATTAAACTCCCTCCCGTATAGGTACTCATTAACCCAATCTTTCCGCGTTCCTCTAAAATACAAAAAATATAAAACATCGGCTCGTCATCGATAAAGCGTTTGCTTCTCATCGATACATTGCTACAACAACAGATATAACTACAATTTCCTTACAAGCAACAGTCCGTAAACAGAGCCGTGGAACGAAATCGATGCAGTCCCCGAGCACGAGACGCGACTAAACGCCCATCGAATCAGTCCCTACCCGAGTGAACCACTTCTGCGTTTCCCGTATTTCCCTCGTTTCCCTGTTTCCAGCTCGCCGCCTCTTCCCGTAAAAGCAGCGGGCCGCTTAGGCCGGAAAAGCGTGCCGGAACTATCGGCTTTCGAATCAAGCATTATGCTAAAGCGACGCGAAGAACGGGCGCGCGCACACACACACGCGGCGGCGTTCTATCTGAACGAAAAGAAAAGGGTTGCTGGAAGTGGGCGGCCAAGGAGAAAAGGGTGGCTAGGCTCCATAGGGTAGGCGGGGTAAAAGGGAGGCGTGCAAAAGAAGAGAGAGAGATAGGAAGAGAAAGGGAAACGATGGACTTTTCGCGGCGAGTGGTCCTCAAAAAGAGGCAGCGCGCGCTACGCGATGGCCACTTGCCGCGGATAAAACGTGAGAAGCCGAAACTGCAGGGAACAGGAGAAAAAGCGGGACGGTGGTAACGCGTGTGCGCGCGCGTGCACGATGCACTCGTAACCGCAACGACGATAATGCCACTCCGCTAGTGCATCCAAAGGGAACTGACGAAGCGTCAGAATTTCAAAAGCCGCTTCTGGACTGCAAATGCATTGCGGGAAACCGTGTTCCCGTTTCTTTATCCTCCACTTTTTTTTTCCCCCGGCAAAACCACCCTCTCCCTCCTCCTTGCCTGGCATCCAGCCGTTCGTAGTGGCACGGTCTAAACCGCGGTGGTCTTCCCTTTCTTCTGTTCTCCCCCTTTTCCCGAGTCCTTTCGTCTCTCGTGCTCGTCAAAGCCGCAACGCACGCGTTACACATTGTTTGATGTTCTTGCGTTCGCGGATCCACGGACGGAGTGCGCAAGCGACGGAATGCTTCTCGTTTAATGGCGGGAATTGGGTAATTTCGCTCTTTCTTCTTTTCCTGAATGCGTCCTTTCGTTCGCGTCGGATACGTCGGGAAACGGTGACGATCGTCAAGATACGGGGAACGTCCGGGGTTGTTGTTCTTGAGAAACACTCTTTCAGCTGGCGACGAGTTTATTCCCTTTGACACGAGCTCGCTTCGAGCCTCACTTAGGATCTGATACTTCACGCCCTTCGCGTGTTGTTCTTCCGCTAGCAGGAGGGAAATAAGAAAGAGCGGAAAGTGGCTCGTAAACGCTTTGAGATTCTTCGCTGCAACTCCAGCCGGGTCGAGAAGCTCGCGATCTGTAAATGCTAGCTGCACTGTTTGCCAGGCAAAGTTAATAATAAGGCTAATGTAACGGGGATTGTTTGCCGCATCAAGAGTCGGAATGCAGGCAGATGAACAAAAGCAGCGAAAGGATTAACCAGTCAACAGTGTCGCACAGATTTAGAAATCTTCCGCCTGCGGTATAGTTCTAGTAATTATCTCGGTGTCAAGCTAAATTATTTATTTATTTATTTATACGGGATTAATTCGTTAAAAAAGTACAAGGAAATTATTACAGTAAGGTGTGAAGTATAATAATGATAACAGAGAAAAGCAAAAATATACAAAAAGGAGAGAAGTGTATAAGGATAAGAAAATTTTACAGAGAAGTACGGTGTAGTAGTTGTTTTGTAGAGTGAAGAATTTAGCTAAATAGATTTAGGATGGGATAAGTGTTGTTAACCCTTTGCACTCGAGAGGTGACTGTTAGTCGTTTAATGATACTAACTTGAAAAATTTTCAAATTCGAAATATTTACTATGATTCACGTATATTAAACTTCATTTAGTTTAGTTAAGTCATATATTAAAGTTTACATATATGACTATTTAACGTCTGGGTCTGAACTAACGTCTGAAAATTTGCGAAACTATCATATGCTAGGATTACGATGTCCCATGATTGGGGATAGTCGAGTGCAAAGGGTTAACATTAATGATCATTCTATCGATATCTGAGTGGTATACAAAAGCGGTTTTATGTGATGGTGTATAATATATATATATATATATATGACATGTATATTTATCGAGAAAATGTCGGAGATGTCTATACGACTGGCACACGATAAAAACAGAAAAGAACTGGAGATAATGCGAACATTTTATACTTGGCTTCCTAAACCATTTCAGCGTGTAGAGATTTCAATTTATAAATAAATATTTCCCTTACCTCGATAAACCTCTACCGGAACTTCCGTTCTCCCAACCGTCTGTCGGCCGATTCTCAGGGTCGATCTCGGTACCCGAGAATTAGTAACATCATCAGCCATCACGGTGAACGATACTGCACGGTTCATCTGCAGCAGAGAGGTCGGCTATCAAACGTTTCGCTTAAGCAACCTGCTCCTAACCCCGATATGCTTCAATTAAATATCGACCCCTTCCCTCATCCTCACCCCGTCCCTCGAGCACAGCCACCTTAATGGTAATCTTCCTCCTCCGTGTCTACGGGCCAGCACCCAATCACCAGGCGCGCTCGCGCGAGCAATCTTATCGCGATGCAGCGTCTAGTTTGCCAGCCGTAACGTTTGCTCTTAAACGAGCTGACGACAGTCGAATTAAGAGGGCGGATCGCGAGCCGTATTAAATAAAATTAAGACCCCCCCCCCACCGGCCCGTTCCTTCTCTGCCTCTGTCACGCCGATATCGGGATATTGCCGAGATTTTATGGAACTTTCAGCAGCCGCTTTACGACACCACAGAGGATACTCGAAGGGGAGGGAGGAACGTCTTCAGGAGAGACCGACACGAGAGATTCGGAGCGTGGCGGGAAAATGGGATCATCAGGATGATAGGGAGGAAGAGTTTTATGGGAGAGAACACTGTTTTGATGAGGAGAGGAGTGATCGTTTGAATTAATACGGAAATGATGGGTTCTCCGTGATTTTTGGGGATTATCTTTATTTTATGCTACGTACTTTTACGGGACTCCTATTAAATTTCTGGAATTTTTGGAAGTTTTGTAAATCTCGAAGATTTGTCAATCTAATCAGTCTTTCAATTTTCTTTTCAATCCCAGTTTCGTGAATATTTTCGCATATCGCACACGGTGAACACGCGCTCTGTCGCAGAGATATTTATCGTTTGATAGAAATCTAGTTTCCGTTTCGATTGGAAAATAATAGGAAAATTCTAATATTTTACATTTACATTTATTTCAGCTTGCATAAATCCGAGTTTAACAATCCCGTCTGTTGGACTCCGTCTGTCATTTCAATCACAATTTTTAATCACGTACGCTTGCTCGAGTGATCGAGCTTTTCTGTTTGACCGCCAAATTTTTCCGATATCGTTCGAACGCACTTCCCTATTAACATCGTCACCGTCCCTCTAAAATACCGCGTCGAAGTTCCCTGGAGTGCATCAACCGTTGAAAAATATGTGACCCTCCAAATCAAATCTTTTCGCTCTCTTCTTCGTCGATCGAACAGAACCCGTCCTCGATCCTCTTCGACGACGCGTTATCGCCGAGCGGTTTCGCGGAACGATTCTTGGAGACCGAATCGTTTCGTTTTATCTCGGTCGGTGCAGTCGCAAATTCCAAGATTCGAGTGCCTCGAGAACAGTAACCTTTTATGAACAAGAAAAGTCTGCAGGCAGAAGAGGGGGGGGGGGGCGGGACGGAGGGGGTAGGAAGTAGACACGATTCGTGTTCCATAGAGTTGGGGATCGTTTAAAGAGGCCCAGGGTATATTGAGCACCGTGGGTGTGGGAGGGAGGGAGGGAGGGTGGGCAACACAATGGCGGGAAAATGTGTCGAGCATATTTCTCGTATCTTATCGCAATGGCTGCCGCTGCCTGGGGAAAATTCTCCGTTCTTCGAGATGACGCGAACGCGGGTTCCTCGAGTAACTTATGCATACCACCTCGACGCGTGGAGAACGATAATGACACGGTGGCTGCGTCGATACGACCACGGCCAAACTGAAAAACGTACGAACTTGCTCGAACAAATTGAATCTCGCCTCTCTCTGTTCGGCGACCTCTTCGAGGCGGCGCGTGAAGCTCTTCGGCTCGATTGGGAATCAACGTACCGTCAGGACGTCAAATTTCGAGAAAAAATGCTGCGCGATATTTGATCACGCGGAAGAACACCGGTTATATTAAAATAGCTGCGAGTTCCGGCCTCCCTTTGCCGGGCAGCTCGCGTAACTTGTTGAGCAGGAAGTTTCGCAATGAAAAACTTCCTTTGGATGCGAAATTAAAAGTTAGCGAAAGCGAATTAATGGTATCTTTAATAAAAAGTATAACGATGCATCAACGGGATAAAAAAAAAAGCCTCCGGGTAAATAAATTATGGGGCTCGAAATGCTGACCTTTTAAAGTTTCAAAAAATTCTACTTCGGTGGAACTTCGAATCTTTTTATTGTCGTACATAACAATTAGCGACGATAAATTTAATACGAGAGATATTACAGAAGAAGAATGCTAAATCTAGGAAATGTCACGATGTCTTTAATCCGGAAATTCCTTGCTCCAGTTATTAAAGACTGAAGAAAAAGAAGGAAGTGAAAGTTGTCTATTTTCACGAAAATTGGAAAAAATAAGTTATCGTAGCTCGCTCGACGGCCACTTCCCGTCAGATAACGATCGCGAACCTGTTACACGATGTAACGTTAATAGAATTCACGATAGAGCCGCAACAGTTTAAAACGCTCGATCGGTTGCGCGCACGAAAGGAATTTCCACAGATAGGGAAATAATAATGTCGGGAATAGGGAAATAATGAATCGACGATAAAAATATTCATCGATCATTACCAGCGACACGGTATCAGGCTGGTGCATCTTGAACGTGGACACGGCATTAATGATTAAATGTAATTCCCGTAAATTACACGTCGCTTCCGGCAAGCGGGGCTCTCTAACAGCCAGGCGACACGAAACGTAACTCACGAAGAGTACGAAGCTCGGGAACGGCTTGTTGCGAAATAGAAGGAAAGGGAACGAGGAAAGGGAAGGGGAAACGGTGTTTCGGCCCTGGGCCTGCTAGTGGACTCGTCAATAAGGCTTACCTAACGGGCCCGTGCCTTAGACACAGGAATAGGAAGGGATACTTCGGAATTCGTATACATAGGAACCGTGTCTGACTCGAGAAAGGTACTATTGAGAAACCAAAAAATGAGAGACTACCCCACAAGTTAACCCTTTCGCGACGACGCGACTGAACCAAATTTCACCATTATTTTCTGCGTTTCCTAATGACTGTACTAGCTTTAATTTGACTTCGCTATTAAAATAAAACAATAATATAATTATGATTTTAATAGTATTTATTATATATTATTTTTTAATAATCTTTTTTGATATGAAAATTTCCCACTTTTGTTCTGTCCTACGGAAAAATTTGACTAAGAAAAATTAAAATTATGATTTTAATAGTATTTATTACATATTATTTTTTAATAATCTTTTTTGATATGGAAACTTCCCACTTTTGTTTTGTCCTACGGAAAGCTTTACTAAGAAAAATGCTTTGTTTCTCTAACAATAAAATCTCTACCGTATATAGTTAGCATCAGCCTCTGCCAAATTTAACAAAAAAAGCAAATTCTTAAATAATTGCGCTAAATAATTGTTAGGTATAATTTTGTTTGAACAAATCAATTTTTTAATGTTAAAAATTATGTATGTTAAATAGGGGAGGGGGGCATAAAAACTTTAGAAAGGTTAAGGTGTGGCATGGCACAAAAAAGGTTGGGAAACACTGGATTAAGTGGAGCGAGCTACTGATTCCCCTTACATCTCGCGGCTCTTAGCTCGATGGTAGTCGGTCATCTTTTGGTTTCCCAGTAGTAGGTGTTTGGTTGATTCCTTTTAGTAAGGCAGGAAGGTCGCCACAGTCTGAAAAAAATCAGCGAAACCCGCCAGTGGTAGGCTTCGTTTCTGTTGTTCCTCGTGAAATCATATCCACGCTTGAACGCAGCTCTCAAAACTGTTACGGGGGAACGGCTTTGACCGCTAATTACCGATAATTACCCGCCACGATGCCCGCTGATTACACCGAGCGTCGATGGACGGATGGATGCAGATGCGTTTCGCTTGAAATTATCATTATTTTCAACGAGCATTATTGTGATATGGAAAATTAAAGAGGATTGAAGAGGATTTGCCTCGCTAAATGTTGCTCGATTGATCACCGATTACCCGCTAAACTAACCATTATTCCGCTACGCGTGCTGATGGAAGCTTCGATCGTTTTGTATCTGTACACCGACTTTAATTCACGCGATAGATAATTTCATCCTAATTTGAGCCCAAAGCTAATTTCGATTATATCCTAATTTCACCCCGAACAACACCACTTCACCGTCGAATACGCGACAAATTCAAGATTCATTCGCAGCTTTCACAGCGCTCTAAGGCTAGATACAGGAGAGCAATTTTCAGACGCACTATCATATGTATTTCCCTTTTTCACCGATTAGAAATCGATAGGTGAAACACATTGCAAATATAATTTTAGGGATGAGGATGCGATTTCAGTGTGTAGCGAAAGAATGGGAGAAAACACGAACGTGACAGGCGTAGATCGATTGTGACGGTTATAGAGCAAAAATGAAGACTGTTCCTTCAGAATAACCCATAAAATAGAATCAAAATGTAGTCTGTAGTTGTAGTCAGTTGGACAGTAAATTGAGTTTAAGTAAGCTCAGCACTAATCCTTTGCCAACCCAATCCAACAGAAACAACGAAGATCTGCGTCGAGTCTGTATCGCGCCTGAACATTCTCAAACGCAAAATACTGTGCTTCCACAAGGAAAAGTATCAGACAATAAAAAAGAATAGTAGTTTTGAAAAATCAGAGTTCAGAGGATTTCCGAATCGAAATTTACACGTGGTGTCCATTAACGATTGAGTGGAAACGCGACGTCGGGGTCAGCGTCGCCGGCGCGACCGGTAACGATAAAACACGCGGCCGACGCCGGGCGCCATAGAGAAAGGCGAGCAGAACGCGACGGGGAAGCATGTCGCACGCGTTTCTCACGCGTTATCATAACTTCAGATCAGAGGGCCGGACGGGTCCGAGGCGTCGCGGCGCCGGTTTGCGGTCGAACGGTAACGTATGCACGCCGCGGTCGCCGCTATCGCGGCGCGGACACGAGCGTATCGCTGATAAGGCTGCTCGCGGCTCAGCGAGAACAGTTCGACGAGCACCGCGGATTTCTTCGTTGCTGGGCCGCGCCAGTGTCATTGAAATGGAAACGCGGCGATAAAATCGACGACTTTACGAGAGAGAGGGGGGGGAGAGTTAGAGAGAGGGGCGAAAGTGAGTGAGGGAAGGGGTGAGGATGAGATAGAGGAGGGGTGAGTGTGAGTGAGGGAAGGGGTGAGGATGAGATAGAGGAGGGGTGAGTGTGAGTGAGAGAAGGGTTGAGTGTGAGTGAGAGAAGGGGTGAGGATGAGATAGAGGAGGGGTGAGTGTGAGTGAGAGAAGGGGTGAGACAGAGAGAGAAAAGGGGTGAGACTAAGAGAGAAAAGGGGTGAGAATGAGAGAGAAAAGAGGTAAGAGTGAGAGAGAGAGAGCTGAGGGGCAAGAGTAGGGGGTAGAGGGGAGAGAGTGAGAGATAGAAGGGGTGAGAGAAAAGAGAGGAGGGGAGAAAGTAAGAGGGAGAAGGGGTGAGAGTGATAGAGTAAAGGGGAGAGAGTGAGAGTGAGAGAGAGAGGAAGGGAGGGAGAGAGGAAGCACGGTTGACCGTTTTCATTCTGCTCCGATACCAGGCCTCTTCCTCTTCTGGATGAGCGGCCTGGAATAGAAATCTGGAAGAGCTTCACCGATTTTTGAGGAGGACCAATGGATTTTTATGGGTTATCGTCGTTTTTAACGAAGTAAATGTTGCAAACGTTTTGGCAGAACTTTTCATTAGGTTTACAGAAAATTATCGACTCTGCGAAGGAGTACAGGATGCACATGCTATTCAGAAATATATGCAAAGTATTCAGGGTATGATGCACGTTGTTCTGTTTAGAGGATAAGCTGGTTCTCGGATTTTCGAATTTTAGGCATTTACAGTTTGTTTGTGACGAGAGAAATGATTACGTTGGAGAATTTCATTAGGGTAAACTGGACTTCTTGAGACTTTAACGAGTGAGATATGGCCGACGAATTGTATAATACATATTAGCATATTCCAAGGTATAGAAAGGTTTCGCTAAAAATCTCGAGCAACGCTAATTTCGCGTGCTTCTGGTCGCTTGCGAAGCTTTTCCCCGTACTCCCCGATCCCTTCCGCCTTGTTAGACCAGCTTATTGACGCATAACGGGGCACAAACGACGAATAAAATCCCATAATCCCCAACAGATGGTAAGGTCAACAACCCTTGTTGCCAATTTACACGCTGCAGAAGCTTTACAAGTGCATAGCCCCGTCGGCTGGCAAGCGTATACCTAACCTGTCGAACGTTAACCACGGGCAATCGAAAAGCATTCGATTTACGTTCACAACAGATACAGTCTGTTTACAATAATCACACACTATATAGCAATCAGTTTTATTCTGCGCGTAAAACTGATTCGAAGAATTACAGAATTACATTTTTCTCTTAAAACGTTTCCTTCTCAACACAAACACATTTAAGCACCCATAAAAAGCCTGTGTATTTAATTCCTTTCGTTTGACGAATTAAAATAAATTACTTTCAGAAAGTTTCGTTTTTGTCCATTACACGGCTATCTATAGCCACCAAATGGAATAAACAGTAGTACAAATCGAAATTAATCAGTCCAACGCATGCTGAGCATTCAGCTTCGATTCTCGCGATAACTATACGTTATATCAACAAATTTGTCGAAGTAAAGAAACCATATTTATTTGTACCTAAAAACTGTAAGCACTAAAGTCATTCGGGTATAATGGATTCCCTTTTCACGACTATTTTACGTCGTCTTCTTAGGGTTGAGGACGCGGCTAGTACAGCCAGATATACAGTAGCGGACATAAGTTTAAGACGAGAGGGCAATGTAAAGCGTAGTTTCATGGTATGCAAATATTGTTTACATACTTATTTTGATCATCATTATGGTAGAACACTGTTTATCGATTAGCATACAATATAAATTTTATTTATCGTGCTATTTCTTATTGAGTTATTTATTTGTTTTCTTCGACCCTCGTTGGTCTTAAACTTTTGTCCGCTACTGTGAATGTCGATACTGTTCTAGTTTTTATTTTTGTCAATTCCTATTGTGCTCCCGTCGTGTAAACACCACCAACAGTACATCTCCAATAAATATATACAGCCACTTTGAACGCGTATTTTTCATTTTTCTACATAAGTGTAAAAAATATCCACCAATAACCTGCATATTAAATAAAGCATCATATAACATTATATATATAACGAACATAGCAATATACAATGTATGTGTCCAACAATAACCCCTCGACAAAATTTTATTCCACATTTTTGCCTCATTTCCACAAGTAAAGCGACCCCTAGCACCGTCTGCCCTGAAGCGATCAAGATCGATAAACGAATCGAGTACGTATTCGTTGCAGCGACACACGTTCGCCTGTATCAAAACTAAAGCGTCGAGACGCATCTAACTCTTAAAGGTAACCCCTCACCCCTGAACGCTTTTATCGCGACGATATAGTCTCGAGGCGTGGAGAAAGCGAAAAGTGGTGCTGCGCGAGGGGATACGCGAGGAGGGGGGGGGGAGGCAGAAGGAAAATTGTACACGTACACGCAAAACGGCGCCAGGTTAACCGAACAATGTAACGAGCCTCTGTTTCTATTCCCCCGTACGTCGTCGACAATGCCGACAGCGTGAAACGCGCGCCTGCTGGCTGCCGGGGACTTCATTAGCCGCGTTCGCGCGTCGCGACGCTCGGTATCGCGTGCCAACCGCACGTTCAGACACTAACGAGCATGAGCCGACGCATTGTGCGCCCTGGAACGGTTCGATCTTCGATTCTGTGACTCGCGGGAGATCATTGAGAAGCTGTTACCCTGGTATCGGCTCGATCGGCTGAATGTAAATAAGGCGGAGGGGGTGTTTTAGGAGACGTCGACTCGTGGAAGGGTTAATTGAATTTGGTGTCTCCTGATTAGAGACTTCGATATTATGGGAATCGGCACACGTTCATCGAGCAGCGTCTGGAAACGGTACTCTGGATTTTCGAGAGTAAATGTGGCGATGGAATTTTAGAGGGTGAATCTGAGTCTCGGTTGGCTTCAAGTATACGTTCAAGCAATCTTTGATAGTGTAGTATCTTTCCTCGCTTCAAAAACACTCTAATCTAAATATATTCTACGTTCACACGGCTATCACTCAATTCAACTCAAGCACTCTTTACATTTTCGTAAACTCGCATCCACTCTATAGTATTTCAGATTTACAGTTAAATTTGATGTAAATTAACTTGAATCGTACGAGAGGAACGTTAATCGTAACAGAGGCGATTCGAATTCTATTAACCCCTTGCACTACCGCGAATCTCTGAAAAAGCCCTGCGAAAGTTGGCCGTCGGAATGGTTGCGGGAGGTGCCGAGCGGCGGAGCTCGAGTGGTACAATTTGAAACACAATACCTTACGACAGAGTTACATAGTCCCGCTCTCGTATTTACTTCACACGATGAAAATCTTTGAAAATTTAAATGAATTTGAATAAAAAATTTGTAGAAATACTTTAATTATTACATATAATAATAATAATAATAATAATAATAATAAATATAAATAATAAAGGAAATAATAAACACATCAGAAATAAATTTTAATATAGAGAACCGAGAATGGACCTGAGCTGACCCGAGATTAGGATCACAAGTCAGACTCGTGATATTCATGTTTGGCCTGAAATGTCGATAACGAGTCTGACTCGTGATATTCATGTTTGGCACAAAAGCTTTCATCACGAGTCAGACTCGTCAAAGTAGTGCAAGGGGTTAATCGTCGTACACCAGAGACAAGTTGCCAAGCTGTTGTAAAGCGTGTGAAGATTCTAAAAGTGTTTCGCCCCGCGAATCGTTCTTGGTATTCCACGTACCGGGCGTGACAAATGAAATATTAACGCGTGCAGCTCGTCGCGAACGACCGAACACAAAAATACCGCGAACCACAATCGGGCTAGAAAAATATTCCGACCGATTACCGTGTCCACGGATCGAACGACGATGCTACACAAGCGCCGCATAAAATATTCAACGACATTTATGAGAGCCGTGAAAATTTCAACGGAACTTGACCGGCGAATAAGAGGGGTGCGGGGGGATGGAAAAACGAGCGGGTTATTTATGCCGCGAGCGATCACGTTCCTACCCTCTCGCCCTCCCCCTCCCCTGGAATAAAGGGCGGAGAACCCGCGTCGGCTGGGTTACGAGCGAATCGATGGGAGACGCGAACGCGCAGTTTCCGGTTGTTGCATTAAACGTTGTCGTCGTAAAAACAATCGACGAGCGGTTGCATTATTTCGCGCGATAAAAAGCACAGTGCCGGTGTGTCGTGGCTGCTGGATGCAACGAGGGTGGGAGGCCACCTTTTACGACGCGGACGGCACATAAAAATCATCGAAAACGCCCGCAAGAAGAACCCTCGTGGTTTAACGAGGGACTCGAAGAAGGATCTCGCTGCGATTAACCCCTTGACTACTGTGGGCACCTGTAGGCGCTTAGAAATTTTGCGTTTGTGATACTGAGAGCGCCTATAGGCGCTTCACACAGTTTGACTTTCTGACACTGAGAGCGCCTATAGGCGCTTCACACAGTTTGGCTTTTTGACACCAAAAATTCGCCGTTCTCGGCGCACATCGTAACTCAATCCCTGCCGTATGGTACGACCAGTACATATCAAAGTCTGCCGTAGTCAAGGGGTTAATTAATTATGCACGAGACAATGATTCGCGATGGAATGTTACCCACCCAATGCTTACCGTAACGTTTACTTCGGTTAGGAAAAATTCAAAAGTTTGTAAGAGGAACCAGATAATCAGGGATAACGATGGCCAGAGTGGCCATTAGGGCCCCCATAAATCAGAGGTCCTCAATAAGGGTTGGGACCGAGTACGCGCGAGACTCGGTCACGGCCGTTAACACCAACGGCGGGTTTGTTTTTCGAGAAAGTGCCAAGTGGGGATGTGCCCATAAAAGCATGGGAAAAAGGGCACAGTTAGTTAGTAAAACAGCAACCGTATTTTACGAACGGAAGACTATTTTGTAAAGAAATAAAGTAACCCTCACAAGTTAGAGAAATGGATTCCGTACGAAAAGGGTGCTGAATTAATTTGCGCACCTAATACATTCTATTGGTTACCGAGAAATTTCAGACACTTTTCGTTTAACCCATTCACTGCCAACTACGAGATACCTCGTAGTTTGTGCTACAAGTTTAGATTGATTGTAATTGGTCACGGAGTAAGTTTATAGCCGTTTGAGTTCGGAATTATTAGAAAGGATGAACGAACATTTTATATAATAATATTTTTGTTTAATATCACTTTTTATTATGAAAGTGATAACCCACATTTCCTTTAACCCTTTCGCTTCGGCTGTCCAGTCCGCCGAAGTACCGTTATTGAACGGAAGTGCGCTACAGAAATATGCACAGTGCACGTGGTTTCTATATCTATGTTTTTCAAAGTCTTAGATAACAACTGTGCTGAATACAAGAATCATTGCTCTAATTTAACTAGTATATTTACAATTTTAAATATGAAAAGACTTACAAAATTATTAAAATACAAAGTACATTTGGATGCCGCCTATAAGCGGCGCTCGAAGCGAAAGGGTTAAAATAAATTCTTGGCGCCCAGGGCAAGACGCTCTAAATTTGCCTAAAGGTGAATGGGATACCGCTAGTACGACATTTTCTGTTTCTCTTCAGCGTTGCTCCTTCCCTGTTTTCCCAGGGAGCTGCCTTTTCTCTTACCGTTTTCCCTGTTTCCGGTTTTATCTCGCTCTTTTTTCTCCGTTGCGCAGGAAGAGAAAGTCGATCGTTCAGATGCACCAGTGGCTTCGATGATATAGGCGCGCATTGCTCGACGATCGCCCGGGTAGCTACAGCCAGGACTTGTCGGGAGTATCGCTTATCGATAGTTTTTTAATGCCGCGAAACGCGACGATGCAACGGGGACGAGATAATACTTAAACATCGGCGAACGATGCCGGATTAAAAGAACGAGCGCTTCGCTTCACCTGCTCTCTTAATCGCAACCGGAAGAGACGGCGGCGCTGGAGCGGTGAACAAAACCACCTCGATGTACAATCGACGGGAAAACGTACGCGGAGGAGGCTTTATGTTACGGTACGTTTTCTTCTTTTTCTACTTAAAATGCATAGATCTATTCGGATGTTGTGTGTTACGCGGAGCAATTGTCGTCGCGATCATCGGGAAATCCTCGAACGACCGACGTGCGATCCAAGAGCAACGAGATAAGACTGTATCGTTGTTAGAGTCGAAAATCGGTAATCGAAAGTTATAAATCAGAATTGCGCGTTGAGAACTGAGAACTGAGAATTGAAAATTGAGAATTGAGAGTTGAGAATTGAAAGCTCAACATTGGAAGCTGAAAATAAAAATTTATTAATGAAGAATTGAAAATTGAAAATTGGGAATTGAGAGTTGAGAATTGAAAGCTCAACGTTGGAAACTGAAATTAAAAATTTATGAATTGAGAATTGAGAGTTGAGAATTGAAAACTCAACACTGGAAACTAAAAATAAAAATTTATGAATTAAGAATTGAAAATTGAGAATTGGAAGCTCAAAATTGGAAAGTGAAAATTAAAATTTATGAAGTGAGAATTGAAAATTGGGAATTGGGAATTGAGAATTGGAAGCTCAAAATTGGAAACTGAAAATTAAAATTTATGAAGTGAGAATTGGAAATTGTGAATTGAGAATTGAAAGTTCAAGATTGGACACTAAAGATAAAAATTTATAAACTGAGAATTGAGAATTGAAAATTGAGAATTGAAAATTGAGAATTGAAAATTGAAAATTGAAAATTACAGACTGAAAATCGGGAACATACGTTCAGTTTATAATTCCATAGAGATTCAGCTAGATCTGAGATAAAATTAGGATAAAATATATTAATACGATATATTAAAAGGGACACTTGCAAAACGAATTTCCATCAAAGGGAAACCTATTTGTCCGTCTGCAGTTCTGTATTGTAATAATCAAGTAACGTGTGCACCGCTTTAAGGTCAACCTGTTGTATGCGCCGTGGTAATCTGAAAAATTAGCGCGGCCCCAGCGACTCGGTCGCCGTTTCGTTTTGCTAGATTAATAGAACGGCCGGCCGTCACTCGGCTAACTTTCCGCGCTATCCATATTTCTCTTCTGTGTCCGTTCGTCTCGCGGCGGCATTTTTTTCATCAACGCGTCCACGCTCCTCCTCCCGCCTCCCTTTTCCCCTTTCTGGATCCCAGCTCTTCGCCCGTGGGTTACAGATCTGTCAGCGGAACATTTCTGTAATTCCCCGGGCTCGCTTTTGAAGATTTGCATACCGTCCATGGACGCGTCGCATCGCACAGGTTTGATGCACGTCCCTTATCGATTCGCGATCGTATCGCGTCGCTATCGTTAAGCGATATCTCCGATAGCAGACAGCGTGTGTATGTGTGTGTATGGCTGTGTACGTGTTCAGTTGTTACTAGATAAACCTGCAGCAGAGAGGTATGTTCCTCGTGCGAATTTTTTGCAGTTCCCTTGGTTTTTTCTTCCCTTGCCCGGACATTTATTCGTTTGCACCGCGAGAACGCTACAGCGAGAATTGTTCCGAGTGGAGCACGATTCGTCGAATCAATGCTGCTACTCCGCTTCGATGTAATGCAGCTTCTACATTTCAACTTTCAATTCGTAATTGCCAGTGCTCCGTACTCGTTCTCTTAGCTTTTCATTTGTGGACCTGAATTTTCAGTTTTGAATTTTCAACTTTTAATTCGCCACTCTCTACGCTGTACTTTCAGCTTTCATCCCTCAGTCTTCAATTATTCCAACTTTCTCATTTTCAATTTTCAATCCTCCGCTCTCTACATTGTACTTTGAGCTCTCGTTATTCAATCTTCATTTCATCAGATTTCAATTTTCAATTTTCCATTCCCAATTTTCAATTCTCAATCCTCGCTCTCTACATTGTACTTTGAGCTCTCGTTATTCAATCTTCATTTCATCAGATTTCAATTTTCAATTTTCCATTCCCAATTTTCAATTCTCAATCCTCAATTCTTAATTTTTAATTCTCAATTTTCCATTCTCAATTCTCAATTTTCAATTCTTAATTTTGAATTCTCAACTTTCCATTCTCAATTCTCAATTTTCAATTCTTAATTTTCAATTCTCAATTTTCAACTCCCAATTTTCAATTTTCAACTTTCGACTTTCAACTTCCAAGTTTGAATTCTCAATTTCTCATTCTCAATTCTCAATTTCCAACTCTCAACCCTCAATGCCCAATTTCTAATTCTCAGTTTTCAATTATTAATCGATAGATCCCACCTCTGTATGTGCCCTCAACAATAATTTTCTCAGCATCAAGTCCGAAATTTACGCTCGAACCACAAAATAACGCCATTTAACGTTGAGATGGATGAGAAAGATCTTTAAAAGCAACAGGACATAAGGGAGACGCATCCACGAAGGGTTGCGACGTTCTCCCATAAAACTAAAGTTCTCGAGGCGCTCTTACGTGCCGTGATAGCTTAAAACCGCAGGGTACGCGATAATAGGCAACGATAGGTCCACCGGGGTAGGCGGTGTTCAGCCGGCTATTCAGAACGAGAACTCCTCCGGGAATTACGTCTTACACGCGGACGAGCAGCCTGCCCAGCAGGGTACACAAGATACCGACCACGCGATTCCGATTTCTCAATTGTCGAGAACAATATTGCTTCGTAGAACGTATATTAGCCCTTCGCCCCGGGTAATTTGCTCTGGGGCTCGCCCTGGAAAGTCCGAGGTTTAACCAAGCACCGCACCTCTGGGAGAGATATTGTCCGATAAGAGAAATATTTATAGCGACGCGTGTGTAATATTTGTCGAGAAATTCTTAATCTCTTCTAACGGTCTCTGGCTACGATTCTTTCTTCGTACTTGACATTTTCTTTTGTCGAGAAATTCTTAATCTCTTCTAACGGTCTCTGGCTACGATTCTTTCTTCGTACTTGACATTTTCGCTTTGGTTGCGAGCGTTTCGCACTGGTCGACAGGAAGTAATAACGTTTACCCACCGCGTTTATCCCTTGAACCCTGTCACTTAAGGTCTCGTTTATATTTAACTGGGTTACGATTCACCCCTTACACTGTTTCACTCGTAACGGCTCGTTAAACAGAAACAGGATACTTTAGAATTTATACGATTAACCCTTTGCACTCCTTTGTCGAGTGTCACTCGTGAATGTCAGTTTTTATCACGGTAACTCCCATGTCGGGTTACACTCGACATTTTTGAAGTGCCATTTCAAATATAGTAGCGGACGAAAGTTTAAGACTAAAGAGTCAACGAAATTAAACAAATACAAGTTACGGCAAAGCTTGAGAACTATGTTGAATATAATTGATCAAAGAAATAGTTTTATTAAATTTAATTATCCTATAATAACAGAAAGTAGACAATTCTGTTTGAGCATACGAAACGCACAGACACTCCCACGCGACTAGCTAAGCCAAAACAGAGCCGGCGCCAGGAAGAATCCGTGGCTGAGCGGCCGATCGGCCGTGCGTATGCTGTTGAAATGCTAGCGGTCGGTAAAGTGTTAAAAATCAGCGTGGCGCTCAACCTGTTAAGAGAAAGCTGGTTTACGGTTAATTTTTGCGTCGTAGTATTTCTGTATTCAATTTCCAACATCGAGCCTTTCGAAAAATAGTACACCGACGGAACCAGCGTGTGTACATCGAACAGCACAGCTTGCCGATGTTTCCCCGCCTCTTTTAATACGAATGATTTACAGGGTATAAGCAAACGCTATCGCTGGTTAATTTCCTCCGCGCGGTTCCGTAACAGCAGGATGCAATACATCCCGTGGAACAAGGGGGAAAAACGAGGACCCGGTTGCGCGGGGGAGGAAACGCCGGTATAATGGAATTGGTTCCCAAAATTACAAAGAGAGATAAAGTTCGAATCAGCAAACGGTGCGTTTTAATTAACCCAATTTCAAAGAGCCGGCAACCGACCCCGGCGTGTTGTTTTTCAAGTGGCCCCGCGCAGAGGTGGTCCCCCTGGCGCCCGGTGTTCGTCGATTTTCATTAGCCGGCTTTTCCACGGCCGTTTCCGCAGCGCCGCACGCTGTTGCACACCGCCGTGAAAAAGGGCCTGCGAGGCACGGCCCACACGGCATTAGAATGGACGAGCGGCGAAACTGTAAATGGGGCTCTTATGGGAATTACCGTTGGTCTAAGGGTTTGTAACAACGGTGAACTGGTAGACTGAGGTTTCAGCAACCCTGCTGCGGCTCGCAAACCCAAATCTTATGAGTTATCGTCGCTGTCTTCAGAGATTTCAAAGTTTCGCGCGCACGCGTTTATTGTTATTTGCTGAAAACTGCACGCTGTGCGGATGAGTAAGAGAAACGGTGGATAACCGTTCTCTGTTGCTGACGAGCAATTATATTTCGATGATGTAAATTAAACGTCGGAATATTCGAATAATCTCCTGCACAACAGCAGATTGCGTTAAATTATGTAAGGATATGGGATAAATGTTGAAATAAAGCGTCGATTCTGTTAACACTATTCCTACCACAACCGGTCAAATGACCGTTTTTAAAATTTCGATTAGAATTTCATAGATACAACGTAATTGAACCGCCTTTAAACTTTAGACTTTTCCTTAAATATACCTATAATAAATTTTTCAATATTCACTTCTTTCTTCATTGTTTACTTTCTGAGAAAAATTTGTAGTCTGTCTTACGTGGAAATTTCGATTAGAATTTCATAGATACAACATAATTGAACCGCCTTTAAACTTTAGACTTTTCCTTAAATATACCTATAATAAATTTTTCAATATTCACTTCTTTCTTCATTGTTTACTTTCTGAGAAAAATTTGTAGTCTATCTTACGTGGAAATGTCGCGGTAGGATTAGGTATACGTGAAGTGTCGGTAGCAATAGTGTTAAGGTCTGTTTGACTGAACACAGATAAACGTGATTCCTTTGTTCTTTGAAAATTTCACTATTCGACAAGCTGTTGTTTCTTTTTTTATTGATTCAAATACGGGAGTATTAATACTATTCTATTAAATTGATAATAGTTAATCGCCAATAAATAGTTAGTTCCGCCAGTAAAAAAATTATAAATTGTATCAATGTTATTAGTAACAATTAAGTATTCGAATGCTTATATTTATTCTACGATTCTTCCACAAAAGAACATAAAGGGCACACGTTTTAGAAACAGGTGTTTTATTAAATAACCAACAAATGTTTCACAAGTAACGTTTTATTTCTAACTAAACAAAAACAATATTATACTACGCATCGTCTCAAAAAGTATATATATATATTCTACTATACACCAACGCAATCTCTCATCGATCGATGGATCGAGGATCGTTTACCCTCTCTACGCTGTATACTTAATTAAAATACAACGCATAAAGATCGAATCAATACTATTGTCCACGAATACTTCCACGAGTCACTGTAGCTTTTCCCACGGAAAAGTTCGAGGCACAGTTCGGTTATCTCGTGGCTGTGCGCAATTCGAGACTTCGGGCGCAGACGTCCCGTCGTCTTTCGGGGATACCGAACGTTTCGGCCCGACTCGCGCTCCTCAAGTTCCACCGACTACAGCCCCGCGGTCCATAAAATCTCGGATGCATTTTGCAACGGCAGCAGAAAGGAATTGGCCCCGCGCACTCCTCGTCATTACGCCCGCCAAGTCCTTGGAAACTGCTTCCGGGTCTCGAAAAATTTCGCCGGTATCGTTCTTGTCCTGCCTTTAACGATGGAACTTCTCCGCGATACGACGCAGGCTCGTTTATGCGGTCTGAGTTACCGTCTACGCCGGTTCTTGCAGCCGCTTTTATTTTTATATTCCTCCGCTTCTTTCGAGTTGCCCGGGTCTATAATGGTCAGGAGGTATTGCATACACAGAACGACCGCGGGGTTGGAACAAACTGCGGGAACGTTAGGGAAAATAAATTTATTTTCGAGCGTTTCGTATAAATAGATTCACTTTACTTCGCTGATCGTTTCGCTCGGACGCTTTTGAGCCAGAAATGTCCTGCCCAACTCGCGTTTTCCAGGCTTGACGCCTCATCGTCATTAAGGGTTGGGGGAAATACGAGAGGGAGGAAAAGGTTCTTGTTTTGTACGTCGGTTTAGCCACGAGAACGGTGTATTGCTCCCGAAATACTTCCCGACTTTTTCGTAATCGCCTTGCATGACCAAAAGTTTTTCTCTTGATGAGGTTGATTAAAGATGACATCAGGAGTTGTTTAGGTGTTAAATTGAACACGATAGAGTTCGGTTGAATTATTCTTGTATTTCTCTTGATACTCTTTATAGTAGTTGTGTTCTGAGTTGTTCTCTTGACGAGTTGTGTGTTCTGAGTTGTTCTCTTGTAGAGTTGTGTGTTCTGAGTTGTTCTCTTGACGAGTTGCGTGTTCTAAGTTGTTCTCTTGATGAGTTGTGTCTCTGAGTGTCCGTTACATCGATATTTATAGCAAAAGTGATGACAATCCCGAACCAATCACAATTGCTTACAAGTATTGTAGGAAGGGAGGGCTGGTAACCACTTCCCTTCTACCAAGGCAGGTATAGGGTCATTACGGTATGTACCTCTACCCTAATTCAGGATGCAACTGTTCTTCCGAGTTGCATTGGGCCTCTAACTATATCCGATTCGTTTATTACCTCCAGGGCCCGAGCACTCGGATACAAGTACCTTTTTCCTCCACTCCGTACTTTCTATGTGTAGTGTACGCCACAAAACCTTAATTTTGTGAAGATGTACGTTTCTCTTTCCTAGCAAAAGGTTAACCCCTTTTGTGGTTAAATGGGATATAAAACAATTTTGCAGATGTAATCCAAAGAAATGAAACGTTAACTAACGTTGAGATCATAAGTTCATATGCAATGATTGTGATACTTTGAACGAATTATGCGATACATCGTGAAACACAACAATGGATAATGAGATATTACAGTCGTATCGATGCAACAGTGGCCTAAAACACCTTTGAACGTGATCATCGAAACAGGGATGATCAACGGAATCCGTGACCGGGTAATCGATAAAATATCGGATGCCGTTAATTATTTACGCGAGAACGAAAAACGTGGTCTATTCAGAATTTGCATGATGCAAATTCGATAGAATTGATGGTCACGATAATTGCAATTAGTAGCTTATTAACGGAAACATTTGATACGGTATAGAGATCCGGTTACCAGAATAACATTGTTTAATTAATAATCTAGTATTGAATCTCCCGATACGAGGCTGACAAAAATCGGGATCAGTTGTGTTCCATTATAATCGGGAATCGCGTTGAGTACGGTTAGAAATATTTCGAGATCGATGAATCAAATTTTGCGCAACAGTGATGTATCGATAAGGGATGAAAATGGAAATAATTAGGCACAAGGAATTTTTAATTCGCTCAACATAAAGTTGTCCAATCTATTATGCCCGGGTTACTTCATTCTTGATGAAAGATTATGGAAGAGTTCGAAAGGTTCCACGAGTCTCGAGGATCTTCGAGGTTTCCGTCGAAGAAATGCCAGTGATTTCAAGTGATTCCAGCATCTTGGGGATCTGAGGGATCTTGAATGTTTCAGGAACCATCAAAACTCGAGGAATTCTATTCCGTGACGATCATCGAATTCGATTGTTTCAAAATATCCGGAAACTCGTGGAATCTACGTTTTAAAATTGAAGTAGCCTAAAAATCTCGAAAAATCCTACAAATCCTTTAAAAGTTACAGCTTCTGAGATTCTTCATTGCTCACAGATATACAAAAATTCTGAACTCGATCAAAAAGCTTCGGGAAATTTTGAAATTTTGAAATTTCGCATACGTTGAAAAATGGTAACAACGACATCTTACAATGAAACACAATAACTACAATGCATACACACACATACACAATGAAACACACTATACACAGTAGCGGACGAAAGTTTAAGACCAAAGAGTCAACAAAGTTAAACTATCAAATTTACAAGGAATAGCATAATAAACAAAATTTACATCCTATGCTAATTAATAGATAGTGTTCTACCATAATTACAAATAAAAATGAATAGATAAACAATATTTGCAAATCATAAAATTATATTTTACTTTGTCCTATCGTCCTAAACTTTTGTTCGTTGTCGCATACTATGAGAATAGACAGATAGCAATTAATCACTCGCTTTCTCTGAAAGTGAAAACCGCTAAATAAAGTATTATATACTGTTTAAAAGAAATAAAGTATACTATTTCATTTCTGGCTACACCTTGCAAACCAACCTTACAACACCATACAAGTAAAAAGTCCTATCCTCCTAAACTTTGGTTCGTTACTGTATACTATGAAGATAGACGCATAACAATTAATCTCTCGCTCGTTCTAAAAGTAAAAACCGCTAAATAAAATATACTGTTTAAGAGAATTAAATTATACAATTTCATTTCTGGCCACACCTTGCAAACCAACCTTACAACACCATACAAGTAAAAAGTCCTATCCTCCTAAACTTTGGTTCGTTACTGTATACTATGAGGATAGACACATAACAATTAATCTCTCGCTCGTTCTAAAAGTAAAAACCGCTAAATAAAGTATACTGTTTAAGAGAACTAAATTATACTATTTCATTTCTGGCTACACCTTGCAAACCAACCTTACAACACCGTACAAGTATCTCTCAAACATCCTCAGAAATGTGCCTCAATTTTGGAATCGAGTACCTTCTTCGCGTCTCAAATCCGCCATAACCGGAACATGCCTAGTCGCGATCAATCACATCCCCCTGCTGTTAATTACGCTTTTGCGAGGATGCCTGAAGGACCGACTGGGGTGAAATTCCGTTCTTTATTTCGCCGATACGTCGAACGGATAGCGACACAGCGGACAATAGTTGCGTGACCGTCGAAGAACCCGTCGTCCCTTGCTGCGGTGAAAATGGAGCAGAGCCAAAGGAATGTCCCCTCTCCGTTTCCTCCCTCGTCGTCTCCTCGTAGTCTTTCACGCGACCCGACGGAAGGACGCAAAAGCGCAAGGATGGGCTAATTGAGCGGGGACTCGATTACGAGTCACAGTCGGCCCCCTCTACCCCTTTCCTCTGCCGCCTCTCGCCGTGTTTCTCTAGGCGACACACGTACCACAGAGACCACCAGGGGCTGACTGGTTGCCCGTTGCCGTGCCAAGCAAAAGGAACGCCCGTGGCTTTAAGTCGTGAGTCGATTAAGCTGCTTTCGCCTTGCGTTTCACCATCCTTCGTCGCAATTCGGAAATCGGGTATGTGGTAAATGTAGGTGAAACAAATTTTAACAAATCTTCCTACGTATCAGGCTTGTTCTACGCGCGAAATCGAATCGAAGATGTGGAATAAAGTTTTTCGACACGATGCCTGAGTTTCGTGAAAATCGCACTTCAAGGTTTTAATCCATCGGTCTGACCAATTTCGTGTTATACTACTTGCGGTGACTGTATTCGGCGGTTTTAACTATTTGCACGGCAAGAAGAAAATTATACGTGTTAAGTAACATATTTACTATCTATTGGAAATAGGGTTTTTAATTGCTAAATAAAATAAACTCTTATTTAAAATATTTTAATTCTTTATTATACGACACGAGGAAGGCGCAACTCTATCTGAACTTCACGAACTTTGTCACGAGTGGTCAAACGTTGTGGTCGAAATTCCTATGATCCTATCCGGATCCTTTGGCTCTTTTGTTCTGTATCTTAACGATTTCTTGCTTTCTAAATTGACAGATGTAGCTTAGATTCTTGGAAGAAACCCTTCAGAAAGCACGTTAAGAGAAAACTGGTTTTTCAATTAATTTTTGCTTCGTAATATTTCTGCGTTCAAATTCTAATACTATCGTTTATCATTATTTACTAAGTTAACCGTTAGATCAAGTATACTGCGTGGTGAAATTCACTAGATAACAAACAGTTAAACGTGAAGACGTCTCGTGTGTGTCCAAACTATTGGGTTGTTCGGAAAGTAATTTCGTTTTTTCCTAATACTCGGCTTAATTTTATTTTTTTTTCTTAGTCAACTTCACACTTAAGCCGCATGGTCATTATATATTTTGACAGCATATATAGCAAGGCTTGCTTGTGAAAATTTTCGATTGATTCTACCCAGTAGTTTTTGGTTGGTGCCCTATCAAATATGAAAAGTGAAAAGCAACAATTTCGGAATTTTTTACTTTTCTACTATCGAAAAAGTAAAAATGCTGTTTAAACGAGGAAAGAATTATCCGTTGTGTATGGAGAAGATGTATTGACAGAACCCCAGTGCCAAAACTGGTTTACAAAATTTCGATCCGGCAATTTTAATATTGAAGATGCATCACGTTCTGCAAGGCCAGTTGAGGCTGACGAAGACACAATGAAGGCATTAATTGATGCAAATCGGCGAATAACAACTCGTAAAATCGCTGAGAGATTAAATTTATCGAATTCGACCGTTCATGGTCATATTTGAAACGACTAGGTTTAATCTCAAAGCTCGACATGTCATAAACAAAAAAAAAAAACGAAATTACTTTCCGAACAACCTAATAGATAATCCCAAAAAGAACGTATCCGAAGGGAAAATTCGTTTAAAAATTTGAAAAACCTATTTTTTCACGCGGTATAAGATCTGTCGATCGCGGTGACAAAGAGAAGCTTCTGTTTTGAAAATTGTTTACAGTTTCGTTGTCGAACACGGGAAATTGGGTGGGCAAATACACTTATGAGCGGCGGTGTACGTGACCGCGTAACGATAGAGGATTTTATCGGTTCCAAGGACAACAGAGCGGCGAAATTGGAAGGGCACGATAACGTTTCGGAGGAAACCGACGAGTGAACGGCGTGCGTGTCGCGTGGAACGTGAAGGAGAGACCGATGAGATATATCTCGCGGAGATTGATGACTGTTACGATCGACGGTCCCGGGATGAATACAGGTATTTTGTATTGTAATGTATATCGAGCTGCCACGGTTATTTATTTTCGAAAGATCGGGTTGCCTCGCCGCTCTGACGACATGATTTATTATAGTTCTACGGAGGAAGCTCGATTATCGATAGGCCATTACGGTGTACGTTACAAACTGTTCCACGGTAATTTTAATATAATAGTGTCGTCGTTGCCGCCTAAGTACTTTACTCGTTTTCTGGGATGCTTAATCTACCGTGTAAATCGCTGTAAGATGAAAAACGTTGTAAAAGCGAACAAAAATGCGCGTTGAAAAAAAGTAGAGCACATAAACATAGGATAATATGATTAGTTAATGGGGTATAGTTTATGAGGATTATTAAAAACCTTTTTCTAATTTAATTTAATTAATTCGCTCAATCCATAATAATGGAGTATAATGCGGTTCACAGAAATGATTACGTCCCTCTTCTGATTTAATTTAAAATGCAGGCTAATTTTCACGACGCGTCTTTCTAGCCGTTTTAAAAATAGAAAGATCGATGCTTAAGTGATATTCATCGAACGTTTAAGAACTTAAGAAAGCAATTTTACCGCCCGGGACGTGGAAACTTCGTAAACTTGGAAGGTTAAACTACATTTTTTGTCGTAATGTGTTCTCAGGCGATTGCCAGGAGCTTCCATGAAGACACCGCACCTCGACGACCATGAAGACTGATTGCCTGCCAATAATTGCCAAGTTCTGCGCGCTATTGACGCTGTTCGGGCCCAGTCGCGATGTTCGAGCACTCGATATACGTGAGTACACGCTGCGACAGCTTCTCCATCCTTTTTTCTCCCTTCATTTTTTTTTCTGAGGGAAAGCTGTGTGATTATGAGCTTTTCTTCGAAAGTTTCTAGGATGCCACCATATCTCAAGTTACAGATATGTAGTATCGTAATTAATTAATTTTATAGAGTAAGAGAAAGTGAGGTGTGGACAGAATGGACTCGAAAAATGCCCAAATATGGGCATGTTTTTGGAATATCCCCAAATATGGCCATACTTGGGAGAAACGTGGGAGAAAGGCCAAGAGCCAGTGATAGTTTTCTCTGATGAAAAAGAGCAGAGTTGAATTAGACGTTATACCGTGTAGAGAATCGTGCGAAGAGTAAAATTTGTACATAATATTGCAACTATATTTCCGTAAATAAATATTATTATTATAAATAAATATTAATAAATATATAATATCATTATTATAAATATTAATATTATTATAACATAATAACAATAATATTATTATAGCAATATATATTAATATTATTATAACATAATAACAATAATATTATTATAGCAATAAATATTAATATTATTATAACATAATAATAATATTATTATTATAGCAATAAATATTATTATTATTATAGCAATAAATATTATTATTATCATAACACTACAGATATAGTATTGAAACGTCATTTACTGTAATTTAAAATAAAACAATACACTGGCATCGCTGAATACAATTTCTGGGCTGAGTGCCATTTGTAATCAATCTAAATTGTAGCAAATACTACTCGAGATTTCTCGTAGTCAACAATTTTGCTGCATACACTTATTACGAGATATCTCGTGGTTGGCAGTGGTGAACGGGTTAAAAAGTGTCCACGGACGAGTCGCTGCCGAACGTAATTCGATTTAACTGCACGCATCCGTGATCGTTTGAATTACACGAATACCAGGGACACACGGGGCGATAACTTGTCCATCGTGCTTTATTCAGGCCTCGATCGTTTCGCTACGCTGTACGCGTATAGTTGGCGAATTTTAATAGACCATGAATATGAAAGCAACCGTCCGGCGGATACAAATTTCATTTTGAACGGCACACGGCCCTCCTCGCGTGCCACGGTGTCGCGAAACATATTATCTCCGACAATATCTATTAAATGTCGTGAAATTTGATACCGGATTCAATTATTACGCCAGATTTGCCGTGTCCCCGCGCGTTCATGCCTCCCGCATCGATGACGAATTCGATCGAACGGGAAACACGCGACGAAATTCGCGGATGATTGGCGAAACGACGCTGGTCGGTCGAGAAATTTAAGAATATAGATCCTCTAGATCTCGTTTTCAACAGGAATTCAGCTTCTCGTGTACCACGATACCCTGTTCCCTTTCATTGAATATTTAAGGATCTCAGAAAACCTTGAAATTAAAAAAAATCGAGTTCCCCTACAATTCTGTATAATTTTATATCTTGGAGATAAAACCCTCTGCGAATTCGCGCGCTAAAAATATTGTTGAAATTGATTTATTATAACAATACTACGTATAACAATATTCGCACTCTAGAACTCTTTATTATGATAATCTAAATAACATTCGCACTCTAAGCAGCTCAGAACTCTCTTCTCGCAACTATCCAATTACGGGAGAGCTCGTATCCACTAATATATAGACTACGAATATAAATTCCGGGCGAAGACTAAAAATTACATCACACCTGATAGGAAGAGTACTTGAAAAAGTAATTCCTGGTTCCTGGAATATCGGAAATACCTCTCTTTCTCTGCTCGAAGACACCCGATCACCTCCGTTTCTAATCAACGTACGGAAAGATCGAGCTCAAGGTTTCTCTCCGCTAACACTTGGAGATTGAGGAACACTCTCAGAGCAGCTCCCTTAACCGCGACAGGAAATGGATGAACGAGTCCAGGCTTCTCCGACCGGCAAATTTCGCCGGCGTTGCATCCGCGGGAAACTCGTTCCGGCTCCTTTCGAAGGCAACGGCGTTTCCCATGCTCTCTCTCACCCCTTCTCTTTCTCTCTGTTTCCATTCCTCCCCCGGTGAAATTTTTCATCGGGAACAGGTGATCTCCGAGTTTTTATTTTCCAGCCGATGTGGGCGCCATCAGTCTCGAGTAATGACTCGCTATCCCGCGGCCGCCCGGGGGATCAATTATTTTGAATCTAATGCGACAGGATAAATTGCGTCCCGCGCCATCGTAACTCCACCCCTTGCGCCCGATAGCTGGGATAAGGGACGATTTTACGCTGCGAGGCAGAGCGTGTGTCTCGTCTTCGGAAAACAGCCTCCTCCTTTCGCTCCTCTGCCTTGTTTACTCGTTTATGTCTCCCTCTCTTCTGCTCACCTTCGAAGGCTATCCCTCTCCGTTCTTGCTTCCTTTCTTAGCTCTTTCCCTCGCGTTCTCTCACATTTGGTTTCCTCTCCCTCTCTTCCGCTCACCTTCCAAATCTATCTCTCTTCATTTTATTTTTTCTTTCTTAGTTGCTTCCTTCGTATTCTCTGTCTTTTGATTCCCTCTCCCTCTCTTCCGCTCACTTTCGAAAGCTATCTCTCTCTCCGTTTCATTTTTCTTTCTTAGCTCTTTCCCTCGCGTTCTCTCACATTTGGTTCTCTCTCCCTCTCTTCTGCTCACCTTTCAAATCTATCTCTCTCCGTTTTTCCTTCCTTTCTTAGCTGCTTCCTTCGCATTCTCTGACTTTTGATTCTCTCTTCCTTTCTTCCGCTCACCTTCGAAAGCTATCTCTCTTCGTTTCATTTCTTTCTTTCTTATCTGCTTTCCTCGTGTTCTCTCATATTTAGTTTCCTCTCCCTCTCTGTTCTGCTCACCTTCGAAACCTATCTCTCTTTCCGTTTCTTTTTTTCTTGGCTGCTTCTCTCGCGTTCTCTTGCTTTTAATTCTCTCTCCCTCTCTTCCGTTCATCTTCAAAAGCTATCTCTCTCTCCGTTTCTTCCTTCCTTCCTTAGCTCGTTCTCTAGCGTTCTCTCACTTTTGGTTCTCTCCTGTCTCTCGCTCTCTGTCCCTCTGGATCCCAACATCCCATCCCGTCACTCGACAAATTGCCAATAAGCAAGTTCCATCGATTGCACTGTCGGCGTCCTATGTATATTAAACGTCCAGGCTATTGGCTCGGGTTCTTCGGAAGAGAGGTGACTGAATTTTTAAGGAAAATAGGGAGGGGGTGCAGTTCAAAATCGATTTTCAGCGACAGGTTTCTGGTGTTATTGTTAGACACCGGGCAACGTTCGTCGAGGCGGTTTGAAAATATTCAGCAGACGAGAAGAATCGAAATATGCTTATTCTATAAGAAAGAATAACTTCTTGTGTTCGCTAGTTTCTTTTGCTTCTCCTCATTTCTAGACGAATGCTTCGACGACGTAATCCTTGCATAAGATAATCGTCGCTCGATGGCAGCTAAAACGTAACTTCGAAACCTGTATACTCTTAATTCGCCATGTAGGAAACGAAACACGCGTCTGGGAGATTAAATTTGCATATCGCTGGTATCTAAAACAGTTTCGTCGCGCGGAAACCCCCCTCGCATTATCGCGGAAGAACGTTTTCTTTTCTCCCCCCGCTGGTAAACGATTATCGCGGTTTAGGGCACAACGGGGTTGTTGCCACGCGAAACCCCTCGCGCCCGGAAGTTTCCAAGATTATCGATGTTCCCGCGGTGGCGCAATAAAGAAGCGTCCTCCCCACCCTGTCTTTGCCTCTCATCGCATACCTGAAATACCGTCCCCCAGCCTCCCCAACCCCCAAACACGGGGATCGAAGAAATTCCGTATACGTTTGCTCGAACCTTCGAAACTTTTCTTTATCCGCCGCCCCATGAAATAGACTTTATACGTGCTCGAGACTCCAGATGTATTCCGTGGATGCAACCACCCGACTTCCGACCCGTCGGGTTAAACGTCCTGCGAGGGGAAAAATTCCAGCCTCGATCCTCGACGAAGTCCAGGCTCGCGCCAGGATCTCGGTTCGATCGGGAGTTTCGTCGGGAAGAAAGGAATTAGCATGCGGGAGGAAAACTAGATGGATTTTTGGACATTGGAGGAATAATAGCCTGGATCGCTCTTTGAAGATTTAGAGAGCTCCTTTTTGGAAAAATTTATTACTAGACTTGCGAATTTTTATGCAAATCTACGGATTAACGAACGCGATTAAAGAAATGGAATCTGGGGAAGGTTTGTTTCGCTCTCATAATTTACCATGCATATTTTCTATGTGCGTGAATATTACGCACTTCTTGTTCCTTTCGGTATACCTAAATTTTTTGTGAATGCATAAAGGTCTGCAGACTATGTATTACATAAACTACTTTTTATTACTAGTGATTACAATTAGGACTACATTAAAAATGGCTACAATTTAAAGTTCTGTGGGAGCGATAGTTTCATTCTATAACTGTGTAGTATCGTAATTAATCTTATAACGTGGAAGCGGGTGAGGTGTAAACAGCGGGATTTCGGACCTGCTTGGGGAAAACCCTTGGTGACACGCGAGGCCCACGAAGGATGCCCAGGTATGGTTGTACTTGAGGAATTTTCCGAGGTACGTGGTGGGAGAAAGGCCAAGGGTTGGCAATAGTTTTTCGCTGGTCGAATAGAGTTGAATTAGACGTGACACCGTGAAGAGTTGTATCGGACGTTGTATCGAGTAGAGTTGAGTTAAACGTGACACCGCGTAGAGAGTTGTTAATTAAGTAAATTAAGTAAAATTTATACATAGCATTGTAAATATATTTCTAAAATCAAATAATAAATATTATCATTATTGTAACACTACAATTTTTGGGGGCTCAAGCCGGGATTGAAAGGAATAAAATTTACAATATCTGTGTTAAAATTTTAAGTTGAATTTGTATTAAAAAGTTGTTCAAGATGTCGGACGAAGGTAATAATACTATTATCGACGTAGCACAAGAAAGTTCGCGTTGTGATAAAATGGAAAAGGTGGAAGCTATGAAATTGTGCCAATTGAAGGACGAATTAAGAAAACGCAAAATGAAGACAACCGGAAACAAAAAGACGCTTCAGGATCGCCTGAAAACAGTTTTGGCGTTGGAAATTGAGCACGGCGAAGACGAAGATGAAGAATGTAACGAAAGTGATGAGGACGACAGGGATGACGTGCGAATGTTATCGAGGCGGATGCAAACGTTAACATTCAGAGATGTAGAGGAGTCAATAAGTACATTTAGTGGAGACAACAACGAAAATGTTCGTTGTTGGCTTCAAGATTTTGAAGATATGTCAAGATTGTGCGAGTGGAGTGAAGAACAAAAGATTATATATGCGAAGCGAATGTTGCGAGGATCAGCCAGGTTATTCGTTAATTATGAAAAATGCTGTTATAAGTGGTCCGTTATGAAGCGATCACTGATTTGTGAATTTTCACAATCTGTGGATACGCATAAAATACACAAGCAGCTCTCTGGTAGGATAAAAAAACCTAGTGAATCGTATCAGGAGTATATATATCAGATGTTAGAAATTGGAAAACAAGTTGATATGGAAATACCAGCGGTAATTAAGTATATTATCGACGGGATTCAAGATGATGAGTACAATAAAATGGTATTATATGGCGCGAAGTCTATACGCGAGCTAAAAGAAAAGTTCGAGTCATACGAGGCCATGAAGGAGAATTCAAGGGCGCGGACCAGGAAGGCCGAAGACAAGACAAGGAAAGGGATCCGTGGAACTGCAGTTCAAGAAGTACGAAGATGTTATTTGTGTGGTGACCGTAGTCATTTAAGTGCGAATTGCCCGACCAAGGCTAAAGGCACCAAATGTTTTAAGTGTCAAGAGTATGGACATGTTGCGTCGGCGTGTAATAGCGTGAAGAAAGCTGTAAATAATGTAAGTACTGCGTCAGAAGGATTGCGTAGAAAGCGTTTGAAAGAGGTAGAAATCGAGCAATATAGATTAGTAGCATTAGTAGACTCAGGAAGCGATTTAAATTTGTTGCGTGCAGACCAGTATGTTAAAATCGGTGCTCCTAGGTTAAGTAATGAAATTTTACAATTTCGCGGTATAGGTATAGAAAAAAGTTACACATTAGGACAGTTTTCGACGTACGTGACAATCGACCATACGATATACCCCATAAATATACACGTTGTGCCGGACATATTGATGCCTCATGGTTTGATACTTGGAACGGATTTCTTAGATTCGGTAGAACTCGTTATGAAAGGGGGGGAAATTTCAATTAAAAAATTAGATGTGCCGGAAGTTTTTAGCATTAATGTCGAAGTTGCAATAGATGAGGCAGATTTATCACACATTATAGTTCCGGAACATAAAGAAGCAATAGACAATCTAGTTAAAAAAAAGAACGGGTCGACTAGAATTTGTGTAGATTACAGGCAGTTGAATAAGAAAATCATAAAAGACAGGTACCCTTTACCATTAATAGAGGATGAATTAGATTCGCTACAAGGAGCAAAAATATTCACTACAATAGATTTAAGAAACGGATTCTTTCATGTCCCGATTGAAAAGAATAGTAGGAAGTATACAGCCTTCGTTATACCTGATGGTCATTTCGAGTTTTTGAAAGTGCCGTTCGGTCTTTGCAATTCACCGGCCGTTTTCCAGAAATTCATCCACGCGGTATTCAGGGAGGTAATTGCGACCGGTATCGCCCGCACCTACCTGGACGATATAATAATTTTAGCTAATGATAGTGCAAGCGGAATTGAAAATTTTAAAACTGTATTGAATGTAGCGTCTCAGTATGGATTATTAATTAATTGGAGCAAGTGTAACATTTTGCGGACGGAAGTCGAATACTTAGGGCATATTGTCGGAAACGGATGCGTTCAGCCGTCGGAGAATAAAACAACAGCTGTTATAAAATTTCCAAAACCTCGATGTATAAAAGATGTTCAGAGCTTTTTAGGTTTAACAGGCTATTTCAGAAAATTCATTTACCAGTATTCAATTATAGCGAGACCTTTAACAAATTTATTGAAAAAAGATAGTAAATTCAAATTCGAAAAACCTGAACAAGAAGCATTTAATAAACTGAAATTAATTTTGAGTAGCGTGCCTGTTTTAAAATTGTATCGTACCGGTGCCGAAACTGAACTACATACTGACGCGTCTAGTTTAGGATACGGAGCAATTTTAATGCAACGTGATAACGTGGATAGTGCTTTTCATCCTATTTATTATGCAAGTGGAAAAACTACACCTGCCGAGGCAAAATATCCTAGTTACGAACTTGAGGTTTTAGCAATCATCAAGTCTTTGAAGAAGTTTCGCGTCTATTTATTAGGAATTTCATTTAAAATTATTACCGATTGCCAAGCATTTATGATGACAATGAATAAAAAAGATTTATGTGTACGAGTAGCCAGATGGGCGTTACTTCTAGAAGAGTTCCATTATAAAGTTGAGCATAGGCCGGGTAAGAATATGGTGCATGTCGATGCGTTAAGTAGAAATCCGTTACCCACAACCATGTTAATAGAAGAGAATGATAGTGGAATTATTGTAAGATTACGCGAAGCGCAAAAAGAAGATATTAATTTGCGGAAAATTTGTGACGATGCTGAACAGTGTCGAGCGGATGGCTATATTTTAAGAAACGGTATATTGTATAAAGAGGTAAATGATGTGCCATTAGTTGTCGTACCCAAACAAATGCAGGCGCAGGTAGTTCGTCAGGTTCACGAACGCGGTCATTTTGGCATAACTAAGACTGAAGCGCTATTGAAAAGGGATTACTGGTTTAAAGGAATGCGCCAGGTAGTAGAAAAAATAGTAAGGAACTGCGTGAATTGTATTTTAGCGGAGCATAAACATGGAAAGCAGGAAGGTTTCTTAAACAGTATTAACAAGGGAGAATTACCTTTAGATACATTTCACGTTGACCATTTAGGGCCATTACCCTCTACTAAGAAATCTTACCGACATATTTTTGCTGTTATCGACGCCTTTACAAAATTCGTGTGGTTGTATGCGACAAAGTCAACGAGTTCAATTGAGGTCATTAGTCGTTTAAGAAAACAGGCTGCGATATTTGGAAATCCTCGAAGAATTATTTCGGATCGCGGTACAAGTTTCACATCCGATGCGTTTGAAACTTATTGTAAGGAAGAAGGAATTTGCCACGTATTAATAACGACGGGAATTCCGCGGGCAAATGGGCAAATTGAGAGAGTTAACAGAACACTAATACCATTGATAACAAAATTAGCTGCACCCAAGCCAGAAGAGTGGTATAAACATCTGGAAACAGCACAGAAGTATTTAAACGCTACACCAAGTAGGAGTACTAATACATCGCCTTTTCATTTGTTATTTGGAACCCACATGAAAATGCGCGAGGATCCCGAGATTAGACAGATGATAGAGGAAGAGTGGATTACAATGTTCAATATGGAACGTGATCAATTGCGAGTACGAGCTAAAGAGAAGATTGCTGAAGTTCAAGCGCAGAATAGAAGAACATACAATAGAAATCGAAAGGATGCAACAGAGTACAAGCAGGGCCAGCTGGTTGCGATCAAGAGGACGCAAGTTACTCCAGGCCTAAAATTCCATCCAAAATATTTAGGACCCTATCGCGTGACAAGAGTATTAAGGAATAATCGTTACATGGTGCAAAAGGTTGGAGAACATGAAGGGCCGCAGTCGACGTCAACAGCTGCCGACCACATGAAGACTTGGATTGTTAACGAAGAAAACGATTTAACCGAAGACAGTGATAGTACGTTGAGTGACAATGAAAATATCTGAGGACAGATATTATTTATCAGAATGGCCGAGTGTAGTATCGTAATTAATCTTATAACGTGGAAGCGGGTGA
>JAOPTO010002480.1:6030-166022 GCA_033822845.1 Tetrapedia diversipes | reverse complement strand
CAAGGGATTTGCTCGCAAGATACATACAGATTCTATTATTAGCAATTCTTGATGCAAACCTAATATTGACTGGATTTATAACTTTTCCGACGCCAAAAATGTATACTTTTATTGTAATGTCTTCGTATGCGTCCAGCACAATGGCTTGTTCCTTGGTTGGGAAGATATCTTTTTGAATGGCACTAGCGTATGTAAAGTCTTGAGAGGTCCTATCCTGAGGAGCGTTGGTTTTATCCATTTTTTATAAAAGAGATTCCTGTACTCAGGAATTAATCCTTAAATTGAAAAATATCAAAAAATGATACGCTTGTCGCATCCAATTGAGTTGGGATGCGACGTAAACAGTTCGCTTTTATTACCACCTTCACTTTGTATATTTAGGAACACGCGAAACAGAGCGAGCGTCGTACTTTCACGAGCGTCAACACGCGACTGATACGATAGAACGTTTGCACCGCCAATTAAAGGCAGCTGTAAAATGCCACGATACGGAAAACTGAGTTGACGCGTTGCCAATCGTCCTTCTCGGCATCCGTACGGCGATCAAGGATGACTTGAGAGCCTCAGCCGCGGAATTGTTGTACGGCACAGGGATTCATCTACCAGCGGAATTTTTCGTAGCGCAAAACCGCGAAGGGGCCTCCAACTTCGTGGAGCACCTGAAACGTTGATTCGCGGAGATCAAGCCGCAACAGGTTACGCGGCACGGTGCACGAAAAACGTTTGTTTTCAAGGAGTTAGCGTCCTCTCCTTATGTTTTCCTACGGCACGGCGCCGTAAGGAACCCGTTACAGGCACCGTATAATGGCCCCTATCAAGTTGTGGAAAAAGGGGACAAAACGTTCGTGATTAAAATAAACGGGAACAACGTAAAAGTAAGCATTGACCGGCTTAAGCCAGCTTTCATTGTTCCCGAATCGATTGAGGAACCGACCGTGTCGTACGAAACAATCGCCTATAGGGTTCCTCCAAGCGTACCGCAACCGCTCGAAAACAGGGAACGGAGCCGCTTTACGACCAGAGCAGGCATGTCAGTCCGTTTCCTGAACCGTTTTCAGGCAGGTTTTAATTAGCATTAAGTTAATGTAAGCGTTTAAATATGTAAGTTTTAGCAATAAGCGTAGCAAATAGGAGTGTAAGTGCAAGGAATGAGTGTTAAAATTATTTTTGTCTTGCAAGTAGTGTATGACTGTATAAATAGGTACGAATGGCATGTTTAGAGATAATATTTCTTAGTTTGTAAGAACGTTGTCACTGGCAGCGGGCTGATGCGGCGACGCGAGAAATTTCACGGTCCTTAAGGACCACCGGGGTGGAAACGGTTCGACGTTGTAACGAACACATGGTTTTTCTCGCGCATAGCCACACTTACCTTCGGCGACACACTGTCGCAACGAACCGAACCTCTCTCCCTTCGTCCCGAGAAATGCTCCCTTGTTCGATAGGAATATAGGACGAAGGATTTCGGAAAGAGGGGTCATTCGGTGTTGTATAATTGTAACGGTAACGTGCGACGTGCACGTTGAATAAATTCACACGTAACACACAAATTGTTAATCATTTTCCCTATCACACCAAAAAATTCAAATTATGTTGGGATATCTTTTTTTTAAATCTTTGTTTACATTTTCTGTCTATATCTGGGTCCCGTAGACCCTGCTCAATCGTACCCGAGTGCAGATTCCCTTCAAGTATATCTTATCTTATCCATAATTCCTTCGATAAAGACAAGGTTTCTCACTCTAAATGCTGTTATGCAGCCCTAAAGTGTCACGGAGCTTCCACTGTGCTTTACAGTCGGTTATAGATATTCTAATTCCAGTTTTCTATTAGGTTTTTATCCAAACCTTTCCTTTTTCGTCACATACAAAAACATCAAATTTCGATTCATATGAGAAATTAATGTTTTTCCAAGAGGTATTTTTTTTATGTCAGTAGTCCTTCGAAAATGCTAATCCTAGTATTCCGGTAGTTATTTATAATGAAAGGCTCTTTTCTCTGTGTTCGACCATGAAAATTTTCGCTTCTCAATATCCTTCGATAGGCATCAGCAGATACCGTTTTATTGAACATATCGTTACACATTGTAGTAATCTTAAGTACTGATTCGGATATTTTTTGCTCTTCACATATTACGGTCTTTCTTTCTCAAACGGTTGAAATCTTCTGCAGTACGTTTGTTATCTAACAAACTACAATTTGCTTTTACCCTTAAATGATGAATTGGATAGCGAATTTATGGTTGCCAATTATTTTTGCTCTCCCGATATAACTTTCATCCTCTTGCTATAATTTAAAAGTAATTTATCGTTCTTCCAGTGTAATCTCGGATTATTTCCAACTCATTTCTGATTATCGATATTGTTTTGGCAAAGTTTTGAACCAATCATACAAATAATTTTAGATTTCTGATCATTGGTTACAGATTACAAATGTTGTGCAAGAGAACCAGATCGCTCCCTCTGATGATTACATGATTAATGGTTTTGGTTGCTATGTTTATTTGTAGTAATCAATTACGGTAATCATGAAAATATAATTGGTTCACCGCCCAACTCTAGAAGAGGGTTGTGCACATCATGTTGGAATTCACTTTATCTTGTAACCGTATAGACACTTAATTTCAGATAAAGTTTACATTGTCATCTATATTTTAGTTTTAATGCTGAATTTGTTTGTACTCAGGCTGGCTACTAGCTCCATTAAATCCCCACTTGCATACTAGCACTATGTACGTATTACTTACTATTTTATCAACATATTTTTTTGTTCGCGTTGTAATACGATATATCAGAATTTATATATCAATCTTTGCGTGCTATTTCTGGTATTTTTATTTTATTGGTCTGTGGATATCAAATACGCTTTTCTGTCAATAGTGTCTGTTAGTTGTATGCATCTTGTAGCTAAAGGTTGGGTGTTGGGATACACGCTCAAAACCGGAATTCACGTTGTATGAGGTATTTGTAGATGAGAAAAAGGTGTGCGTGATTATGTCTCCTGATGGTATTACCTGTTTCGTGAACGTTTCTGATCTGACCTTTTTCGTTGCCACTAGAGCTCATGACGTTTCAGGGTCAATAAAAAATTCGCTGATTGGTCTTCCTGAGTTTAACAATAACGCGAATCAGCTATTTGGGATTTGTTAAACACTCCTCCTCTTATGCCTCTGAAATAGGGTGTTGCAATGGTGTTTGCGAGTGCGATGATGGCTAGCAAGGACGGGAAGTTCCTCCGGGTTCTTACCAACGGTATTTCGACCGTTGCAATACACCTCAGAATGACTCTTCGAAGATCCACTTTTTACCACACGTCTTTGGTTATTGAGGACGAGAAGAAGTAAAATATTAAAAACTCCAAATTACAAACAGCACTGTCTTTCGGCAGGACACGAACTAATCTTTCAATAACATACGAATCGTAAAGCACAATCCTCAACTGAAAAATACACTTCGCTCCGTGCCCGTGACATAAACCGCGTACAAGGCGGCGACTATATTTGGGCATTGTGTGCCTCAACATGCCTTGCACGCTCTAAGTTCAGAAAAGCGAAAACCAGTCACGGTTATCCGCTGCGATATAGGACGTGTGATGTACGGTGTATAATGATTCTAAAGAGTTATTTTATCTGACCTAAGATAATTATTGTATTCAAAATGAAATCGAAATGTAAATTACTAACATAAAATGAATGAAAGATATATACTAATTACTAATATCATGAATGAAAATAATTATAATAATGTAATGAAATGTATTACATGTGTATGCTTCATTTTAATCGGTGTTTACTACGCTCTTAATACTACTAACCTTGTCGCGGTGTCATTTGTCTCTCGAATGCAGCGCCTGCCAACACTCATTGAGCCACCTATTTCAAATGTGTGTTTTCACTTTCCAAATGTGTGACATCCACCACAATTTGTTGTCCGGAACATCCATCGAATCACATTCATGTAATTGTGTCCGTGAATCGCATATTAAGAAACTGTTAGGGGACAAGGCAGTAAAGTCGTTGGGACCATCAGACGAAGGAAGTAAGGGACGGGAGTTCACACTGTTTCGATCTCAATTATAAAATCAATTCTTGTCAAATTATTAAATTACCAATGTGATGATTACGTAGTAGTAACATCGAATGTTTCTGCGTATAATTGGTTGACACATTTTATCCTACAACCAACTCGCAGTGCACCTCCCAAATTTATAAAAGGACTTCAATTCAACGGTTTGCTTCTTTTCGGCAATGAAATTTTTCGTTTTATGCATTCTATTTCTAACGCAAGGATATCTAATTGAATTTCTTTTATTATTACTATGTAAACATGTTGAATTGCTTGCTGCCTTAACTCATCCTTGTTTTTGATTTTATTTCTGCAAGTAGCAGGAAATCGTAATATATAGGCAACTACCATGTTTAGAACACAGATGGATGAGTAACGTAAAAATAAGCTGTTTGCTTGTCGTTTGGGTGTGATAGGAAAATTATCGAACGATTCTTGCGTGTTCACGTGTGGCTTTACTCTATGTGCACGTCGCACGTTGCCGATACAATTATACAATCCCGAATGACCTCTCTTCCCGAAATCCTTCGTCCTATATTCGCATCGAACAAGGGAACATATCCCGGGACGAAAGGAGAGAGGTTCGGTTCGTCACTACAGTGCGTCGCCGGAGGTAAGTGTGGCTACGCGAGAGGAAAACCATGTGTCCCTTACAACGCCGATCCTTTTCGAACCTGTGGTACTTAAGGACCGTGAAATCTCTTGCGTCGCAGTGGGTCGCGGTGCGCAGAGCGATACAATATTCTGTTTTTACAATACTTCTGTTCGTAGAATTCCACTGATTGGCCAAAATTCTTCGTTTCAGCTAGCCACTGAGGATCTTTCTACCAGTGATAGTTCTTAATAAACTGTGACGGAGACTGCCAAATATATTGAGCGACAGTTTTATCGCAGTCAATGTTTACTTCCAAAATTTAACTGTATTATAGTCTTTAATTTTAAAATTACAGGTGCAGTGATCCAAGGGGATCAAATAATTGTTGTATTTGAGATAGAATTGGTCATTTCATTAATCTTTGAGTACCTCTGAAGGGTTTTGTCGTATAGAGAATAGACTTTGTAGAAGTATTCCAAAATATTCCTGAAGTTTTCTTTGTTTACGAGTGATCTCAATATAGCGAATATTGTTTATTGTTATCCTGCATTTCCGCGATTATGTTGGAATCGTTCGATGCCCATTGACGAAGATAAAATCCTTCTAATCTAGGTAATCCGATCAACTCATTATGCAAATTTAATAATTCGGCGTAGGCTGAAGTAAGAAAGCTGGTAGTCTACATAACAATCTGTTTTGAAGATACATGCTGCGTAATGGAACTTATCGTGTACGTACTGTGCAAGCTGATTCAAACATCGTACAGCTAGAAATGCGGCGCAAGCGGTTCTGTAGGTTACCGTATTCGGTTCAAAAATTTTAATTGTACCGTCTATGGAACCACGCAATAAAATTGTTTGAAAGGCTCTGTCATCAAGGTGTACGATAATCTGTCTGACCATTTTCTCAATATTTGCCGTCAATACAACAACATGAGGCCAAAGCGGAAGAAGTCTATACTCGACTCATTTATAATCGCGTGATGCGATAGGTAAGAGCCCTTACCGTCTCAATCCTTACGGACTTGTGTCATATGTAATGATGTGATGTATTCCTGCAAGAACACCTCATCTTACATCAAGTGACTAGGATTTCGTTGAAACTTGGACTCTGAAGCATAAAATCAATTCACTACGATATTCATCAATACGCTGCTTCCGTTACGTAAACAGCAAACGTGCCATATATCTTCCACTAGAAATGCGGAATAGATTTTCCACAGTGATTTTCACAGTCTAATTCTTCCTTCAAAAATACTGTTTTTCACGAATCTCCTTGATTTCCCAAAATCGTGTTAAATACCTTTCTAGCGATGTAGTTACATGAAATGACCTAATCATATTTGCAAATGATAATTGTTTATGCCAATAAATTGACCCAGGAACTATCCAAACTAATAACGCTTTTGCGACTATTATACCGTGATTTAGAAAGTCGTCTAAAGCTATCACGCGGCGGACGACAGTCGCGATCCTGCCATTCGAGGACGCGACAAAACACAGCTTGTATCTTCAAAAGAGATTTTTATGTACACTACCAACTTACTTACTTCAACCTACTTCCTTACTACTTCAACCTGCGCCGAATTATTAAATTTGCTTAATAAGTTGAGGCAAACCGTTAAATTTAAATCCTTTTATAAATTTAGGGGGCACATTGCGAGTTAATTGTAGGTTAAAACATGTGTCAATCAATTATACGCAGAAACATCCGATGTTACCACCACGTAATTATCACATTAGCGATTTAATAATTCGACATAGACAGTGCTGTTTGTAATTTGGAGTTTCTAATATTTCACCTCTTCTCGTCCTCAATAGCCAAAGACGTGTCGTAAAAACGGGATCTCCGAAGAGTCATTCTGAGGTGTGTTGTAACGGTCGAAATACCGTTGGTAAGAACCGGGAAGAACTTCCCGTCGTTGCTAGCCATCAACGCACTCGCAAACACCATTGCAACACCCCTTCTCTGAGGCCTAAGAGGAAGAGTGTTTAACAAATCCCAAGTCGCTGATTAGCATTATTTCCAAACTCAGGAAGACCAAGCAGCGAATTTTCTACTGACCCGGAAAGGCAATGGGCTCCAGTGACAACGAAAAGGGGCAGATCAGAAACGTTCACGAAGTTGGTAACACCACCAGGAGACATAATCACGCACACCTTTTTCTTATCTACAAATACCTCATACAACGTTAATTCCGCGAGTGAGTGTATATGCCAACAACCGACCTTGAGTTACAAGAGGCATACAATTAACACACACTACTGGCAGAAAAGCGTATTTTTTATCCACAGACCAATAAAATAAAAATACCAGAAATAGCACGCAAAGATTGATATATAAATTCTGATATATCGTATTACAACGCGAACAAAAAAATATGTTGATAAAATAGTAAGTAATACGTATATAGTGCTAGTATGCAAGTGGGGATTTAATGGAGCGAGTAGCCAGCCTAAGTACAAACAGATTCAGCATTAAAATTATAATATAAATGACAATGTAAACTTTATTTGAAATTAAGTGCCTATACGGTTACAAGATAAAGTAAATTCCAATATGATATGCATAGCCCTCTTCTAGAGTTGGGCAGTGAACCAATTATATTTTCATGATTACCGTGTTTGATTACTGTAAATAAACATAGCAACCATAACCATTAATCATGTAATTGTCAGAGGGAGCGATCTGGTTCTCTTGCACAACATTGTAATTAATACAGATTACAATATGTATTGTATTGTACAATACAATGTTTTGTATTGTTTTATTGTGTTTTACAATACAATGTATTGTAGTTTGTAACCAATAATCAGAAATCTGAAATCATTCGCATGATTGCTTCGAAATTTTGTCAAAACAATATCGAAAACCAGAAATGAGTTGGAAGAAATCTGAGACTACACTAGAAGAGCGATAAATTATTTTTAAATTATACCAAGAGAATGAAAGTTACATTGAAAATGTAACGAACGTAGTGCACAAGATTTCAGCCATTTGGGAAAGAAAGGCCGTAATATGTGAAGCGCAAAAAATATCCAAATCAGTACTTAAGATTACTACAATGTGTAACGATATGTTCAATAAAACGGTATCTACTGAAGCTTATAGAAGGATATTGAGAAGCGAAAATTTTCATGGTCGAACACAGAGAAAAGAGCCTTTCATTAGACAAACTATCGAAATACGAATAATCAATTCCAAACAAAGATGATTGTGTCATCATTGGCCATCTAAACATAAACCATATACAATTTTATTTGAGGAATATTTATAATTATATATGCAAAATTTAAATATATAAGAGTTAGAAATGTATATTATACAAATATGTACATCAAATATAAGGTTCCACAAACATTATGTCCAATTCGTTTAAGAATATACCGCGATACCTAAAACAAGAAAAATTCTTATTTAAATATTATTTCAATAGCTATGTTTATAAAAATATGACACAATATCTTATTAAAACTAACCTACCGTTCGTACCTGCGCGCCGAGTAGCACACCGGTGGCGCCCGAGTGCCGCCGAGCGCGTACGAGTCGATCCCCACCACCGTTTGAAATGGACTAGCATGACGATGCGACATGCGGCAACAGTTGTTTTAATGGCAATAAAACCAATGCTTTGTAACGTTCAGTTTTCAATAATGGTATGTTGTGAATGGTTACATAAAGAAATATAATGAAGTATGTGTAACTGGTATCCCGCTTACTTTGATTCTTTGTATTATTTTCTCCGTGATATTATCGATGAATATATATAGCAATCGGTAATACGTACAAGAAAAAGTTGTTTAAAATTATGTGTTTAACAATATATTCAAAAATTAATAACAGCAGTGAGGAGTAACCTCTTCTGCAAATTCGCAAAATGTATCAACGTAATGTGATCTATTACATCTAAAATTCAGGTAAAGTTTTCTTCATGTAAAAGACAAACAAAAAGAACAAAATAAACAGAAGAGTTTGAACAGGGTTGCGCACACATTTTTATAAACATAGCTATTGAAATAATATTTAAATAAGAATTTTTCATGTTTTAGGTATCGCAGTATATTCTTAATCAAATTGGACATAATGTTGGAGGAACCTTATATTTGATGTACATATTTGTATAATATACATTTCTAACTCTTATATATTTAAATTTTGCATATATAATTAAAAATATTCCTTAAGTAAAATTGTATATGGTTTATGTTTAGATGGCTAATGATGACATAGACATCTTTGTTCGGAATTGATGGTCTGAGGACGAGAGTAACTTCTTTGGATTGTTATATATACTGTAATAGAGAAGAGAATTCTACGATTTAAATAATTAGTGAATGGCATTCTTCACCTCATATTGTGGTTTTGAATTAATAAGGGTAAGTAATTAATGAGATTTACATATAATGATAGATATATTAAACAGATAAACAATAAGAGGCATAAATAATATATTTTTATTAATTGTTTTGAAATGTTTAAAATAATCAACTACATTTAATGATTGGTGATCTTAAACTTAATTTAATAATGTTATTGTGTAATATTTTATTTTACATTTATAATAAATATCTGTTAATATTTATAAATGGGCTGGGGTTTCTGGATTGTAATGCAGTGTAGATTTTTTTAATCATAAAGTAACCAAAAGAAGGCTGGTCGGAACCATGGCACAAAGCGTTAAGAGTGCTATTTCTTCCTTTTATAACATCTAAAATATTTGTTTAATGTGTATTATGCTACCAATGTTAAAAAGTGATTTCAACTTAGTGATGATGGTTATATATTTAAGCTTTATAACCATGAAGCAGAGTTGGTTTTGCAAAATACTGAAATTTAAAGCTTTGAGTTTACTTAAGTAATACGACATGAATATGTGTGCCCAGTATTACATAGCAAAAGATAGATCTTTGTTAATTAAAGTGTAGTTGACATTTTATCTTTAATTTGTCTCAGTTAAAAAATCATTATTTGTCTTTTCTGTAAAATAGCATAGAACTTTGAAACGTATAAATTTTTAAGTACCATTCAAGAAATACAAGATGCGTGAAAGTCAGGATCTGAGATAAATGTACCTAATATTGTCTACCAAACAATTCATGATTAATTTATGTATCTATACACATGTATGAAAACATTAATTTGAATGTCTGAAGTTGTATATGTATTCTTAGTATTTCCCATTATATATGTTTTTATAAACTTTTTAATTAGAATTATGTTTAAAGAATGTTAGTATAAAGATATAGTACATTTTATTAGTATTTTATGGTTCTAGATGATAATATTTGTATGTTGGAGAAAATTCTATTCAGTAGTTCCATAAATTTGAAACAAGATCTGAAATCATAACTACTTGCGAGCATCGTTTTGAAACTAATTGCTATGGTATATATACAGTGTATCATCATTTTCTGAATTACGAGAGTCATTATCTCAGATGTTTTAGTTTGTTTTCAGATTCTAATTTTTCTGTGCTGCTTTACATTTTTGTTCGTTTTGGTAAATAGTTTATTTGGGGCAGTTTTTTTTCTCATGCGATATTCGTATACTTTCTCTGAAATTGCTTTTTTAGGGTGATTATAAAAGGTTACGTAAACGCCTCAATGTTTGGAAGATTTTTATTTAGCTGATACGTATTAGATCCACCTGTAGCTAAAAAACTATTTGTCATCTTACATCGTTAGCAAATTGAATATATATATTAGATTTCAATTTTCTATGTAAAATTTTTAATAAAATAAGATAGAAGTCTTATGATTGTATTAGTAAAATTATAAATAAATTTGAGAATATGAATTATGGTGTATAAAGTATAAATATACAAAATGATTCGAATGTACAAATAATTTTGAAGGTTTTGATGCTAATATCTGATTAATCCTTCTTTAGCACGAATAGTATGATTTAACAATATACTGGCTTTCCATAATATCTACAAGTTTCTTCCTTGTATCCCTTTTGATGGAGTTATACATTTTGCAAATTTTATCTTTTTACATTTCTTTTGAAGTTGTTCCATAATTTCCGAGTCATTTTTAATTTCAGTGTAAATCATTCTTTGGGATTTATGTGAGTACTAGGTGCAGGAGTTCATATTGTAATGACAGGTATTACATTTCCATCCTTTTCAGCAATTCAAGTTGTGTGTTCAGGATTATTACTTTGTGGAAAACGAAATTCATTCAGTAGGTGTATTTCAACTGCTCCTTGTTTAATATTTTATTTGAGAATATTAAGCCTGTATTTATATAAGGTGTTGAGCGTCGTAGATTCGCGAATTGCGCGTGATCGGTGCTCGGCAGTGTATCTGGTTGTATGCCTGATACACTAACTCCACCAGAAATTAATCTCGTGGAGTGGCGTTCGAACGGTGCTTTAACTTGAGAGTTGGTACAAAGGTAATATTGTCCGAAAATAATGCGGAGAACGACTGCTGTGTGTACGTGATTGGACTTGGTAAGTAAACTATTTTGTATATGGATTGTTGAATGTGTTCTCCGCGGTGCCGAAGTGACTCGTTTTATATGGAGGAGTTCGACTGGTCACTCCTCCATACCTCAAGACGATACGCTAATTGGTTGAAGTCGAAAAATCAAGACTCCAATCAGCGTATGCCTTGAGTACCACCAACCCCCGTTCTTGTGCCCTTAGCACGCGTTTCGAGAACGAGGGTGGGGTGAGTCACTCGGAGCGGGAAGGTTTCCCGAATTTCGGCAACGAAGGGGAAACTTCTTTCGGGCACGTGTACCTGTCGCATGTGGGTACCGGCTGGGCGCTCTTCGGAAGTCCCTCATTTATGACACGCTCTTGGCTATTGAGGAATTACGGTGACTCGAAAATTAAATTATTGTCCCCCTACGGACGTTAAGAGGATTAGAAAAAAATTCAAAAAGGCTAAAACTGCTTAATCCTCAAAAATAGCATTACCGGCACATTCGTGTCATAAATGCCGATGGAAAACTTCCCGCTGTTGTTCCGTTAGGACGGAACATAAAGTTCCATCAATAATAGTGGGATTTTCGATTTCATTTGCTGTTATGGATTCTCATATTACTGGGCAACCTTCTGGTTTTACACTTAGAATTGTATTTTTTATTTATAATGTTATATTGCACTTTTTGCACCCGAACTATCCTAACCGAAAGTGTATTAATTTTGATTTAAATTTGCTCCAATTGGAGAAAATCACTTTGTTACAGAATAAGATTCGTTTTTGAAAATTCTTTCGTGTACGTTTTTTTCCGAAGTATGTATGAAAATTATTAGTCTACAATACTCTTTGATATATATCTTTCTTAAAATTATGATTAACTGTCGTTACAAGTTTTGGCGCAGATGTGCGAGGATTATTTTTTATTCCAAGTACCATTATTTTCTCCTTCCTGAATGTTAATTTCTTTGGATATTCTATACGTCTTTCATTTGTAATGTTACTTTTCTTTTATTATATACTGTAGTATTCTTGATTTATTTCGGATTAGTGATTGTACAATTTTTTGATAATATCTATTTTCATTACGTAGCTGCAGTACTAATTCATGTTCACATTTACTTAATCGTCTCGTCCTCGAGGTTTGGATAATTTTGAAGAGTTCCGTTATAGGAAAACTGTTAACCACACAGTATACTGAAATCAACAAACGTGGGATAGTTACATCTCATTTATCGAATGTTCAACTAGCTTTTTTGACTCTATAGGTGCTATGTTTATTCTTAGTACATTTTTTACAAAATTTGTTTGTTATCATAGTTTCTTAAATTATTTATCTTATTTTCTTTACTCACTTGTGTTGAAAATTTTCAAAATATTCAAACTATGCATTGTGTTCTGCTAAAAATATTGATAATACCCAGTAAAGAATATTTATCTATAAATCGTGTGTTGGAAATATAGTAACTCAAAGAAAGAAATCATTTGCTCTCTGAAAATGTAAATACCTTAGTTCTTTTACATGAAAACAAATGATTAATAGAATAAACGTTAAATGTTCATTATTTTCATCTGTAACTTAGTAAAGAATGTGTTACAGATCATTTACGAACAACATAAATATTGGGATATTTAATTAACAACTAAAATATGAATGTGTCAGGGCACAATCGTGAAATTATGCCTACATTTTCATACGCGTGTTCTTATGAATTTCACTACTCGCGTACTTGTGTATCAGTAAAGTGAGGTCTCAGAGTGTGAACTTCATTATTTGATCAGCTTTTGCGCAACGGTAGATATTATCGATCTAAAATGAAGAATACCCGTTTTTGGGGACGGACAGCTCATAGTTCATGAGATATACAACATTAAAGTTGTTGTCGAAGTTTATTACACATGAAATGAGAAGGAGAAACTAGAAACAAGCGTGCGTAGTAACTCGGCATTAGTAGCAGTGCGAGTTCAAATTCTGTTGGGATATGCTTTTTTTAAATCTTTATTTACATTTTCTGTTTATATCTGGGTCCCGTAGACCTAGCTCAATCGTATGCGAGTGCAGATTTCCTTCGAGTATACCTTATCTTATCCATAATTCGTTCGCTAAAGGCAAGGTTTCTCACTCTGAATGCTGTTATGCAGCCCTAAAGTGTCACGCAGCTTCCGCAGTGCTTTACAGTCGGTTGTAGATATTCTAATTCTAGTTCGCTATTAGGTTTTCATCCAAACCTTTCCATTTTCGTCACATTCAAAAATATGAAACTTCGATTCATGTGAGAAATTAGTGTTTTTCCAAAAGGTATTTTTTTTATCTCAGTAGTCCCTCGCACATGCTAATCCCCGTATTCCGACACTTTTTGCAATGAAAGGCTCTTTTCTCTGTGTTCGACCATGTAAATTTTCGCTTCTCAATATCCTTCTATAAGCTTCAGTAGATACCGTTTTATTGAATATATCGTTACACATTGTAGTAATCTTAGGTACTGATTCGGATATTTCTTGCGCTTCACATATTACGGACTTTCTTTCCCAAACGGCTGAAATCTTGTGCAGTACGTTCGTTCCTTAACCCTAGAATTCCTAAGGGGGTTCCTCGAACCCACAAATTGAAAAACCTTAAATTAGAATCATTTCCTTTCCGTACAAAATTCTCTTAAAATTATTTATTGCTGTATGCACATTTAAGTTTGATATTAAGAGGTTCCCGTGGCTATGTGTAAAAAATTAGTAATCATAAGAGAAACATAACTGACTACGCGCCGCGATGACGGTACGCCACGAGACGGTGGCGATCACGCAAATTGGACCCTCATGCTCTCCTTTTCTCCAAAGAATAAAAATTACAGAACGAAGAATGAAACTATGTAACTAATTGCGAACTTTAACTGGAATGACACTACGAAGTAAAATACATTGTAATCTGTATTAATTAAAATGTTGTGCAAGAGAACTAGATCGCTCCCTTTGACAATTACATGATTAATGGTTATGGTTGCTATGTTTATTTACAGTAAATAATTACGGTAATCATCAAAATATAATTGGTTCACTGTCCATCTCTAGCCCTTCGCGGTCTGATGTCGAGTGGCACTCGACATCGCTTTTCGTTGTAGCAAGTCCGATGTCGCGTGTAGCTCGACACAGTTTTGTGTTCTGTCGCGTCTTGTATCAAGAGTCACTCGTATTTAAGTTTCACTATGTCTCAATTTTAGAATAAATAAGATAAGATAAGAGCTACGGGATAGAAAATTTCAAATAAGCCATGCATCTTGAACTTTCTATATATGCGATACATGCAACAGACAGCCGGGATTGCATGTTGGAGAATGTTTTAAGCGTTATCATACGATGGTTAATTATAAACTGTAAACAATAAAAAAATGTTTATATATATCTCACCCTGCGTTCGTGCTTAAAGATTTTATAATTTTATTTTATATAGCCACTAATTAATAAGTACATTACGTCAGTAAAGTCATGCATGTTCCACAATAAACGCAGCCAAGCGGATAAGCGACTGGTAAAATCTGTGTGGACTGGTACACACTTGCGAATCCAGCCCGGTTCTGCTGGAACGAAACGGTAAACAGCGTCCGGTCCGAAAAGGGCTAGAATAGGGCTATGCATACCATGTTGGAATTTATTTTATCTTGTGACCGTATAGTTACTTAATTTCAGATAAAGTTTACATTGTCATTTATATTATAATTTTAATGCTGAATCTGTCTGTACTTAGGCTGGCTACTCGCTCCATCAAATCCCAACTTGCATACTAGCACTATATACGTATTACTTACTATTTTATCTACATCTTTTTTTGTTTGCGTTGTAATACGATACATCAGAATTTATATATCAATCGTTGCGTGCTATTTCTGGTATTTTTATTTTATTGGTCTGTGGATATCAATTACGCTTTTCTGTCAGTAGTGTGCGTTAATTGTATGCCTCTTGTAACTCAGGGTTGGGTGTTGGCATACACACTCACACGCGGAATTAACGTTGTATGAGATAGTTGTAGATTAGAAAATGGTGTGCGTGACTGGTGTTACTTACTTCGTGTACGTTTCTGATCTGATCTTTTTCGTTGCCACTAGAGCCCATGGCCTTTCCGGGTTAGTAAACAATTCGCTGCTCGCTCTTCCTGAGTTTGGAAATAATGCTAATCAGCGACTTGGGATTTGTTAAACACTCTTCCTCTTCGGCCTCAGAGAGGGGGTGTTACAATGGTGTTTGCGAGTGCGGTGATGGCTAGCAACGACGGGAAGTTCCTCCCGGTTCTTACCAACGGTATTTCGACCGTTACAATACACGCCAGCATGACTCTTCGGAGAACCCCTTTTTACACGTCTTTGGCTATTGAGGACGAGAAGAAGTGAAATATTAAAAACTCCAAATTACAAACCGCATTGTCTTTCGCCAGGGCATAGACTAATCTTTTAATAACATTCGAATCGTAAAGTCCAATCCTATACTCAAAAAGAGACTCCGTTCCGCACCCGTGACATAAACCGCGTAAATGGCGAAGATTACATTTGGGCATTGTGTGCCTCAACATGTCTTGAACGCTCTGAATTCAGGAAATCGAAAACCAGTAGCTTTGATCCGCAGTGATATGGGACGTAATTATTCTATAGGGTTATTCTATCTTACCAAAGATAATGATTACGTTCGAAATGAAATCGAAATGTAAATTACTACCATACAATGATTGAAAGGTATATCCTAATGACTAATGTCATGAATGAACATAATTATAATAATGTAATGAAATGTATCGCATGTATATGCTCATTTTAATCAGTGTTTACTGCGTTCTTAACCCCTTAACCTACGATTTACGTTCGAGAATTTTGGGCCGAAAACGTAAACAAACTCGCGCAGCCTTCGAGTCATCCGCACGACTTGTATCACAACGTTGCAGATTATTAATTTTGTATTACTGATTTTTGTATAAACAAATTTTTTGTAATACTTGTATCTACCGCAATTATTATATCAGGTTGTAATTACTTATCAAATATTCCACAAATATTTATAGCTTTAAGAGGGTGCCGCAGCTAATATTTACGTTTGGTCCGATTATCTGCTACGGGCTATGTCCGTGGTTGTAGGTTATTGTGTTAATACGGCTAGCCTTGTCGCGGTGCCATTTGTTTCTCGAATGCAGAGCCTGCCAATACTCATTGTGCCAGCTATTTGAAATGTGTTTTTTCGCTTTCTAAATGTGTGACCTCTACCACAATTTGTTGTCCGGAAAGTCCATCAAATCACATTCAGGTATAGTCTTCCGCTCACTTGAAGTCCCGCGACAGGAATGCGAGAAAAGTGGAAGGTATGCACCTATTCTCACGCACACATTCAGTTCTTGTTCGCTATTCGTCATGGCAGTTACAGAAACATGTGAGCTGACTGACAAGGAGGTCAGCGCGATAGAAGGAGATAATGAGAAACACGCGACAGGCAGAGCCCCATTGGCGTAGATGTAACATATTGCTATTATACAATAGTTATACCTGATTGAGGACAACAATTCATTCTAGTTTTTTTATAATATGCTACGAAAGCATTGTGTTCGAAATTTAATTAAGGAAATTTCTATATTTTATTAAATAGTTTCCCTAATCTTCAAGTAAGCCGGGAGAGGGAGAGTGGTATCGATAAAGGCTAATAATTTGTCAACGCTGAGCTCCGTTTATATTGGTGTTCCAGCCCGGAACACCGTTTATTTGGATTATACAAAATTAGAAAGAACAGATATGAATTAATTTTGGTTTCCTCCCGATGTATTGGCCTGGCTTGGTTGGTGCCCAACGGTCCGGCTCGTCGGGTAGGTCAGGATCTCACCTGCGAACAATTGTGGACTGTATGAGTTTTAACAGATAAATATTATTGTTTTAAAGCCCGGATCGTCGGCTTATTGCACGGCGTTCAGCCGTGTCGCGACGATTTTTTGCGACGGTAGCTAATCCCGTTAAGAGAGTAAGTGTTGAGCATCGCGATGCTACAACACATATAGACCCGACTGATCTGTGTGTTTTGACCGCGTCGCGGTAAACACCGAGGATCTACTCTCTTATGTGTGTATGCGGCTCGTCTATGAAGTAGACGATTCCCTCGCAATACACACAACGTCTTCTTCCGTTCGTTCCCCTTGCGTGTGTGTTGTAAGTACACACGCAATGTGTAGTCCCATAAGGTCTGGTGCATGGACCTGCAGAAACTGCAGAGTGCCTCCAGTGTAGCAATCCAATAGCCGCTGGGGCCTCTGTGAATTGTTTCTACAATATTGGTACATGCACTACCGGGCCTACGCTGCATCAGGAGTAGCCATTGCATCAAAGCCCGTGCAGCTGTCAAGGAACGACCGTTGCTTCGATCCACAGATCGAGCGTATTCTGTGACTTTTTCAAGACCCCCGTGCGTGAATTCCATCTTCACATGATGCACGGGAGCAGGAGAAATCCTCCACTAGAATACACCTGCTGTTCGTGGGCAGGATTTTAAGAAGACGTACGCTATTCTGTGGGCGTGCATTCCCTAACGCTTCACAAGGGGGTAATGACAGCAGAGATGCACGGGACAGAATAGTTGATTGTTACCGCCTTGGTCGAGCTCCGAAAAACGGAGATCATCGACTGTTCCTTCCTCTTTTCCAGAGGAATTCAGGTGCTTGTGTCAGTGGCCCATAAGAATCTTATGGGTGTCCACCGATGTCACGGAGCTGCGGAACGCGAAACGCACGAATCACATAATTAAACGCCAATCGCGTTTAATTATAAATTCTTCCGCTTTTTTATTCGATCGATGCGCGAGATCACGATCATCGCAAACGACACGTACTTTTCGACCGAACAAACTTCACTCCGTGACCGCTCCGTTTGATTTCGAGACTTCTTTTCGCGGCAACTCCACGTAATGCACGACTCGAAGTTTGATCACGGAATCTCTCCGAAAATCACTAACGGAATCTCTCTTCGTCCGTGAGCGCACGGTATTTAATACCTCACGGACGAAGCTTCTTTCTCCCTCACTCTCAAGCGTAATCGCCCCTTCTCCTTTCGTTATTGTCAATTTGAATTAACCGAATAACAGGCGTTAGAGTTTCGACAAACAGCTTTTTTCTGGACCTTGATATTCGATGCCCACGTGCTGGCAGTCAAGGCCAAAGCGATGTTTACCGACCTCCGCCGTTTTTCGTTACCCGATTATTCTTATGTTTAATAACGATCGAATTAGAGGTCGCGAATCCAGGGGCGTCGCTATGTGCGATATCGCCCGAACCTCTTTCCGAAATGCACTTTTTTAAACATACCGCCCCCCTTGCGCGACCGCGCAACAAATTTGAGAGGTCTTACGTAGCATGCATGCGGAATGGAAATTCGCGAACTCTGCTGACCACGAGAAAAGCGTACGAGCAAGAGATCTGATGGAGTAAGTGAAGGAGATAGTAATTAACAGACTTACGTTCCTTCATCTTTACTCCTTTTCGCCACAAGGCCGGACCCTTGTCCTCTGCATAGGTTCCTGTATGCCTCGGCGATTGTGTTTCGTTGTGGATTTGTGGAAGGTCGTCTACGGATAGCTTACACCTCCGCGGAATCGACTGAGTGTAGCTTGTCTTTTCCGTACGTACCTTAACCACTCGGACATTTCCTTTTATGTCCGGGAAAACTTACTCAGTTCTTCCCATTTCCCATTGGTTTGGGGGGAGGAGCGTGTTTTCTTTTCTCACAACGTCGCCTTCTTTCAGCGATTTTTTCGGTGGAAGATCCCTGGAGCTGGGGGAGATAATCTCTTGTCCAGTGTCTCCAGAGTTTGTTCATGGAATTTCCGGATTGCCCTTCAACGCTAGTGCGTCACGGGTTAAATCCGGCAATGGCCATGGGAGTCCTGGATTGCCCTTCAACGCTAGTGCGTCACGGGTTCCATTCCTCTTTGCTCAAGGGATTTCTGGATTGCCCTTCAACGCTTTATCCGCGTCACGGGTTCCTTATCCTCTCCGCTCTGGATTTTTGGATTGCCCTTCAACGCTAGTGCGTCACGGGTTCCTATCCCCCGATGGCCTGGGAGCTGGATTGCCCTTCAACGCTAGTGCGTCACGGGTTCCATTCCCATTGTTGGCCATGGGTGAGCGTTGAGCTTCTTTTTTCCGCGTCAAGAGTTCCTTTTCCTCTCCGCTCTGGATTTCTGGATTGCCCTTCAACGCTAGTGCGTCACGGGTTCCCATCCCCCGATGGCCTGGGAGCTGGATTGCCCTTCAACGCTAGTGCGTCACGGGTTCCATTCCCATTGTTGGCCATGGGTGAGCTTTGAGCTTCTCTTTTCCGCGTCAGAAAGTGTCATGGTGTGAGGGCCGCATAATCGTTCGGATCATCGCTAACTGTGGCGATATGTCTCGAATTTAGACTCGCCTCGATTGTGCAAAGCAATATTTGCATTTTTTCTCAATCGTAGGCGAATGTCTCCGATTATGCGTCTTAGGTTGGTGTACCTAATTCACTCCAGCTTCCTGTTGTCCACCGAAATTTGTGGCGTACTGGGAGGATTAAACTTCCAGTTTATGCCAAAATTACGCTGCATTTGTAGCGCATTTCTCGCGACGAATATCTGCGTTCAATTTTTCGCATCAATTCTCGCTGTGCGTCTACAACGTTCGTTCCGTTGTCACTTTACATAGTGACAGGAATTCCACGACGGGAAACGAACGTTTTCAATGCAGCTAAGAACGAACTCGTGGAATTATCACTCACGAGTCCGAGGCGGATAGCTTCCGTTGCATAGGAGACGAACACCGCTATCTATGCCTTCTGGACTGTTTCGCCACATCTTACAGAATCGTGCTCTCGAAACGGCCCGGCATTTTTGACCCCGCCATTAAAAAATGCGCGGGAGGCAGACAACGCGCAGGGATTAACTTGCATTTTTTGGGCCATTGTACTCGCTCACCAGCGAGTACGGCGAATGCACTGGTTAATCATAGTTTGCGTTGTATTCCGACAACCGATTATCCAGAAACGTTGTCGGACGGTGTGCATCGTTTATTGCATGCCTCCATGCAACGTGTTTAGCTGATACTGCCGAATTATGAGTGTGGCCTCATAATTTTTCGGCAGGACCATGGGAATCTCAATTTCCCAGGCAAGGACGGAATTTTCCAACCGTCCGCCTTCTCTGAATACTCCATTCTTTTCCAGAAAGGGGGTCAGAGATTTCAATTCTCGTTGCAGAGATCTGTTTTGCATTTGGAGGGGAGTGCATGTTTTGTTTCCACACTTCGCATTCCCTCCTAGCAACACATACGTTGCAGATGCCGGGCTATCCGTTCCGTTGCATCTTGCAGTGCCGTATGATTGAGGCCAATCGAAGAATCCAACGATTTGTCGCCTTTCAACGCCTTAAAAAAGCCTATGCAGCACGCCGTCACGCGTAAAAGTCTGCTCCACTCGGAAGAGCTGAGATGTAACTTCCACTCTTTCCTAGTGGACGCTGTGTAGGCGTGGGCGATTCGTTATTTTTTCCTCGATTTCGGCGGAAATTGACCTTGTAGGCCATTATGGCTGGCCGCATGGATCCGCAGAAACTGCAGAGCGCCTCCAGTTTTTCTTTCGCAGAGCGGCTGGGGCCTCCTCGCATTGTTTCTGCATTATTGGTGCATGCACCGCCTTACTCCACCGATTCAGCCTCGACATCCTTCCCGTGGAAATCCTCGGCTCGTCGTTTACGACCCCGCTTGTGCGAGATTGTCGTACATGGGGACACTTCTCCTGTCTCCTTGCGGCTGAGCCGTCTGACCTTTTGGAGGCCCCTAGTGCCACGACGAGCTTCCACTTAGGTGGATGCATATTTATCCAAAATGAGGACTTTTTAATTGTCACTCATTTGGTTCCGATGTTTAAGAGTAACTCCCTTTTACACCGTACTTTGTTTTCGGGACCCTTCTTGACTTTGGCTCTTTTCTGAAGCCCTTTTCGAAGGAGGTCTCGAAATGTAGTGTTCTGTGATGTTGCCCACCGCATTCATCACAGTTCACGTCACTCTTGCAGTCAGAGATGCTATGCTCTTCTGAGAGACATAGCGTGCAGTATTGGCTTATCTTCAATACCAAATACTTCTCTTTCGCACTAAGTCTCTTATACTGGTTACAACTCAGTAGCTTGTGCGATCCTTTGCATAGAGTGCAGAGCTGCATATCGCTTAGCGGCTGCTCAACTAAGGCATTATGACTATGAAGATGCGACTTTTGAGTCTGCCTGTATGAGTCAGCTGTTTTTCCCGACTTTTCGACGTGTTTACCTCTCGCCTCGTCTACCAACAAAGGCGTAGTCAAGTCGGTCAGGAACGTATACAGCTCGTCCCATTTAGGGAATTCCTTCGGATCTTTGCGCGATCTTTCCCAAATTTCTTTCAAATTTGGATCCATCTTTTGGATTATTGTATCCTCCAACAACGGAATCCCGGTTGTGGAGTCATATCCAAAATTGCGCAAAGCGACTAGCGACTGCTTCACTTTTACTGTCACCTGCTGGATACTCTCCAGATCGCCCTGGCGTATTACTTTCAATGCTCGCATTGGCGCCAAAAGGGTCGAAATGATGACGTTTTTATTGTAAAAACGTGCTCGCAGCTCTTGCCAAGCCGGTTCGAAGTTCTGATCCGTTATCGGGAACCCTGAGATTGCTGCAAGTGCTTCACCATCCAAGCACGAATTTAGATACTGCAACCGCTGTGCATCTGACAGCATTCGGTTGCGTATCACTGCAGCGGAGAACAAATCTGCGAAGTGTTCCCACCCAGTTGGATCGCCGCTGTATCTCGGAATCGTTTGTTCCGGCAGCTTAATCGGCATTCCCTGAAACGTCTCGGGTGCGGACGTTGGTTTTTCCCCGGAGAAAGTTCCCGAAGCGGGTGATCGCTTTTCGATTTCGTTAACTACGAAATCTAAAGCCTCTTCAAATGCCTCCTGAGCATAAGCGAACTCGTCATTGGCAAAGTACGGAACGGACTCTGCCAAATCATCTGTCAGCATGGAGAGCAACTCTCCATGACGATTTTTTACCAGTTCCCACTCTTTCTCTAGAGTTTCGCATCGTTTGCGTAATACGGGAACGGTAAGGTTCGCCTTCCCCTTCTTCTTCAGGTTGATGATCACGTTCGAAAAAGCCGCGGTACTCGTGTTCTGTTGCAAAAGCAACATCCTCATCGCTGGCGGAACGTGAATCTCCTCGCCTTTGGGGGAAGCCATTGTCCGCTTGTTGTTGTTATTCTCTCTTTCTAATTTTCTCAGTGTCTGTTGACTCTATCTTTATCGCACTCTTTCCTCTATCCGGCTCGAAGGACCTTGTTCGAAATTTGATTAGGGAAATTTCTATATTTATTAAAATAGTTTCCCTAATCTTCGACTAAGCCGGGAGAGGGAGAGTGGTGTCGATAAAGGCTAATAATTTGTCAACGCTGAGCTCCGTTTATATTGGTGTTCCAGCCCGGAACACCGTTTATTTGGATTATACAAAATTAGAAAGAACAGATATGAATTAATTTTGGTTTCCTCCCGATGTATTGGCCTGGCTTGGTTGGTGCCCAACGGTCCGGCTCGTCGGGTAGGTCAGGATCTCACCTGCGAACAATTGTGGACTGTATGAGTTTTAACAGATAAATATTATTGTTTTAAAGCCCGGATCGTCGGCTTATTGCACGGCGTTCAGCCGTGTCGCGACGATTTTTTGCGACGGTAGCTAATCCCGTTAAGAGAGTAAGTGTTGAGCATCGCGATGCTACAACACATATAGACCCGACTGATCTGTGTGTTTTGACCGCGTCGCGGTAAACACCGAGGATCTACTCTCTTATGTGTGTATGCGGCTCGTCTATGAAGTAGACGATTCCCTCGCAATACACACAACGTCTTCTTCCGTTCGTTCCCCTTGCGTGTGTGTTGTAAGTACACACGCAATGTGTAGTCCCATAAGGTCTGGTGCATGGACCTGCAGAAACTGCAGAGTGCCTCCAGTGTAGCAATCCAATAGCCGCTGGGGCCTCTGTGAATTGTTTCTACAATATTGGTACATGCACTACCGGGCCTACGCTGCATCAGGAGTAGCCATTGCATCAAAGCCCGTGCAGCTGTCAAGGAACGACCGTTGCTTCGATCCACAGATCGAGCGTATTCTGTGACTTTTTCAAGACCCCCGTGCGTGAATTCCATCTTCACATGATGCACGGGAGCAGGAGAAATCCTCCACTAGAATACACCTGCTGTTCGTGGGCAGGATTTTAAGAAGACGTACGCTATTCTGTGGGCGTGCATTCCCTAACGCTTCACAAGGGGGTAATGACAGCAGAGATGCACGGGACAGAATAGTTGATTGTTACCGCCTTGGTCGAGCTCCGAAAAACGGAGATCATCGACTGTTCCTTCCTCTTTTCCAGAGGAATTCAGGTGCTTGTGTCAGTGGCCCATAAGAATCTTATGGGTGTCCACCGATGTCACGGAGCTGCGGAACGCGAAACGCACGAATCACATAATTAAACGCCAATCGCGTTTAATTATAAATTCTTCCGCTTTTTTATTCGATCGATGCGCGAGATCACGATCATCGCAAACGACACGTACTTTTCGACCGAACAAACTTCACTCCGTGACCGCTCCGTTTGATTTCGAGACTTCTTTTCGCGGCAACTCCACGTAATGCACGACTCGAAGTTTGATCACGGAATCTCTCCGAAAATCACTAACGGAATCTCTCTTCGTCCGTGAGCGCACGGTATTTAATACCTCACGGACGAAGCTTCTTTCTCCCTCACTCTCAAGCGTAATCGCCCCTTCTCCTTTCGTTATTGTCAATTTGAATTAACCGAATAACAGGCGTTAGAGTTTCGACAAACAGCTTTTTTCTGGACCTTGATATTCGATGCCCACGTGCTGGCAGTCAAGGCCAAAGCGATGTTTACCGACCTCCGCCGTTTTTCGTTACCCGATTATTCTTATGTTTAATAACGATCGAATTAGAGGTCGCGAATCCAGGGGCGTCGCTATGTGCGATATCGCCCGAACCTCTTTCCGAAATGCACTTTTTTAAACAATAGTTCTTTGTAGAAAATGACTAGAGTTAAATCGGATTATGTTATACAAAATATTTGATTCCATTAAGGTTAATTAATTATATTTCAAAATCATATTTGATACTCTACTTATAGAAAAATGGTTGATATTACATAATATCCTTTTTGATACTAAATAACTCTTACGAGATAAAACGGTCATTTTATGCATTAAACATAAGCATAAATAAAACCTCAATAGTTTATAGTCTCCAAATTTTATATTTATATGCATATTGAGATGGGGACGCAATTGAAAACTGTTCCTACTACTTTGGCAGAGTGCGTAGCTAAGGTTCAGATCGTGTGGCTCGGGTGGGGATGGTCGTCCCGATTCCTCTTTAGCTCTGTGCCGTGCCGTGGGACTTCAAGTGAGCGGAAGACTAAAATCGCGTGATACGGTAGGTAGAAACCCTTCCCGTCTCAATCCTTACTGACCTGTGTCATATGTTCTGATGTGATGTATTCTTGCAAGAACTGTTCATAATACTCCGAAAGAGTAGGATTTCGTTGAAACGTGGACTCTGAAGCATAAAATTAGTTCAATACGAGATTCACCAATGCGCTTTTTCCGTTGAGTAAAAGGCAAACGTACCATATATCTTCCATTAGAATCGCGGAATATAGTATCAACAGTGATTTTCACAGTCTAATTCTTCCTTTAAAAAGTACTATTTTTCGGGAATCTCCTTGATTACACTACTCTTACACACTTGGCTCTAAAACACCGTAACAACCGTGTCGAAGCACCGGGCACGCGCTCCTAACCCAGTGAGTAAAGAAACCATGGAAGTAGTGATATTTCACCGGCGATGTTACCATTTCCCACTTATGCTACACCTCTCATGTCTTCTTACAATGCCAGACTAGTGTTAAGCTCTACAGGGTTTTCTTTCCCCGCTAATTTTTCCTCGTCCGTTCCCTTGGCAGTGGTTTCGCTAGATAGTAGATAGGGACATTATTTTTTTTTTATTTTCTTTTGTTTGTCTTGCTACTGCAGTTATTGAGCAGTAACTCATTACTGCCTGGTATCACATAATTGTATCTGTATTCTAATTTATATTGTTATTTTCAGGGTAAGCATCAAGCATTTGAAATGCTATATTTTTGTGTTATTGTCTTATTGCAAGATTGTTATTCGGTCAATTTTCAAGTCTCTTAGTCGGCAGGTTAAAAAAACCTGACGTTGTCCGTCCCTAGCCCCGTGGAGGCGGACCTGATCGATTCTCTATCATGTAATTTTTTTTTGTCCGAAATAATTGTTTTACAAAATATTCAAAGCTATTGAATGATTGTTTGGTAGATTTTAATTCGCTCCAATTATTTGCGTGTTGCTCTAATTCCGCATATCTATCCTGCTGATAATACTCACACCTAAATAACATATGTCCTACATCTTCTTCCTCCGTTTCACACCGAGGACAGATCGTTGTATCGCTTGCACCACGGTCATATAAGGTACTTTTTATTGCCCCATAGGCTATGTCGTACTGGAACGTTCGTATATATAAAACAAAAGTTTCAGTTTATACGTTCGGTGCGATACGGGACTGCGTAGAAGGCATAGGCGAGGTGGCGGACCATAAATGTGACAAAATGACGATCGCCGGCGAAACTGTGCCTGCAGTCAGTCACAGCCGAAACATAGTATTGCACGGACGTTCTTTCGTTACATTGTAGTTTTACATATTCTTGGTCCTTCTGCATTCTGCTAATTTTAAGATTCCTACAGGCTATAACAATGTATACACAAAATCGACTCGGCTTAAACCATGCCTGCTGTGTTGAAAATGAGATGTCATTTATAAAGGAATATGTATTCCTTCCATATGTTTCATTCCTCCATCTATCTTACCATTCCATAACAAGCTGTTTTTTAATTTGCTTTTTCTCCTCATCGACATCGATTCCGGTTGTTTCTATGTTGGTCTTTTCTATGTAAGTATAACCTCCCCATGTAGTCGACAGGTTGCGCCTCACTCTGTTTATTAATCCTTGTTCTATTATCGCGAGATCCAGAGGCATGGTTCCTGCAATAACCTGCATTGACACCGTGTATGTATTTCGACATGCTTTCAATATCAAAAGCAGCAACGCGCGCTGTGCAACATAGAACTCTCTTGCTACAAGCGCATGAGACCCCCTGTCATACCACACAGTAGAGCCATACCTGGCAATCGGCAAATCGACAGATCGGTATAATACCCCCATTACGTGTTTCTTTATGCCCCATTCCTCCTTTGCTATTCTTCTAATTGATAACACAAAATTCACTAATTTGTTTCTGATATATTTTGCGTGTTCTATAAAATTTAATTTTTCATCTATTATTATACCAAGATATTTAACTTCAGTACAAAATTTTATTCGCTCATCGCTGATTCTAAAAACCGGCAGTCTATCTTTATTCAGCCTACCTTTGACCAGCATAACCATCGTTTCTTTCGTCGATGTTTTTAACTTATGGAACATGCACCACTGTTTCAAAATACTTATTGCTTTATCACCATTTCGTTCTACTTCTATTCTTGAATTTCCTTTCACCAGGAACAACAGATCATCAGCGTATGCAATCACATCTACCTCCTCATAATCAATTTCGCACTGAATCCTTGTCAAGAGTGTATCCATACACCAATTCCATGCCATTGGCCCAATAATCGATCCTTGAGGACAGCCCTTGCTCATTTGCCGCTCTATGATGCCATACTTTAATTTAACTATAGCTTTCCTATTTCTAAAATAACTTTGTATAATTTTCAGTAAGTAGCTGCTGCATTTCTATTTCACAGCCCGCTGAATAACAGCGTGCCACCAAAGGTTATCAAAAGCCCCTTCAAAATCAATAAATAGAGCCACTACGTATTTCTTCTCGCTTATGACTCCTTTTCTAAAATGCAGTAGTGCGTCCTCAGTAGATTTGCTAGTTTTAAATCCATATTGATTACTACCTTCAAGATCACTTTCCTTATACTTTTCTTGAATTTTGTTCAAAATTACCTGTTCAAACAATTTCCCCACCACAGGTAAAAGCGCAATTGGTCGATATGAGCTGACTTGCTTCCTGTCTTTCGATTTATTCTTTAAAATTATTCGAAGCTCTGCAGTTTTCCAGTATTTGGGAAAGCAGCCACTACGTAAACAGTTATTAAAAAGATTAAACAACACTGTTTTGTTGCTGTTTCAAAGTTGTTTTATAATTTCGATCTTAAACCCATCGCTTCCTGGTGCTTTTTTATTCTTTGATTTCTTGATTGCCTTATCTATTTCATGCACAGTAACGTCCTGCTCTAAATCGGAATATTGGTATTTACTGTCTTCATTAATTGTAATTCTATGTTCTTCAGTTTGTGTATCAATTACATCTTGCGGAACGCATTTGTCCATAATGATGTTCATTGTTTCTCTCCAGTTTCTCGTCATGTCACCATTTTCTTTCATAACTGAGCACACAGGTATTGCTTTCTTAATCTTATCCCTTACAATCTTATACGGAATTCCCCATGGGTTCTTGTTTCCTTCATTCGTTACAAATTCTTGCCACGTCTCTCGGTTCCTTTTACGAATTTCCTGCACATATTTATTTCTAGCTCTCCGATATTCATTCGCATAATCTTTAATCAATTCCACAAACCGTAGTTTCCGAGCTCTTGCTAGCTGTCGCGTCGCTCTATTTGCTTTACGTCTTAAAACTGACAATTGTTCACTCCACCAGGGTTGGGTTATATTACTTCTCCTAGTCTTCGGGATGGCTTCAGAGCATACATCTTCAAGTACACGGTTAAAAAGCTTGACAGCTCTGTTACTCTCAACTTGTCCAATTTGTTCTTCAATAGTTTCATTGAATTTAGTATTCACTAAGTTGTTAAACTTCTCCCAATCAGCTTTTCTAATATTATACCCTTCAGCTCTGGTTATAGTTCGCTCCACGTAATCCTGCTTTTTAATGTCAAATATTATAAGATTGTGGTCACTTTTTGTGCAATCAGTTATTACTTTCCACTGCTGTATATATTTTAACATGGCTTCACCAGCCAAAGTAAGGTCAATATTCGAACTCCCTCTATCAGTCATAAATGTTAGGGGGTTATTCGGCTCGTTTATAACATGGAGGTTATTTGACAAGATAAACTCCTTCAGTACTTTGCCTCGGTCATCTGTTACACCTGAATACCATACTTCTGAGTTCGCGTTCGAATCCATAGTTATTATAACATTTTTACTTTAAAATTTACTCAAAATCTGTTCAATCCCCCGGAGGAAAGGATCAATTGGATACGAATATTGACAATAAACATTGACGATATAAAAATTTCCATATTCTGTACATATGTGCATAGATATTATGTTTTCAGTTTCATTGTAAGCATTTTGGAAAACCTCTACATTCTCTTCATCCACCACTGCTGCCACCCATGGATGTTTCTCCTCAGGTTGTATTATTTTTAACCCGACTGATGTATATCCTCTCACTCGGTCTTTATAAACATACGGTTCTTGCACACACAGCATATTAATCTTTAGTTCTTTAATCAACACTTCTAGATTGGAGGCAGAGCAGCAGATCTCTGCGCGTTTATATGTGCTATCCTCAGAGCCATTGTACTTTATTTTTGTATAGCTCAACAGCCCGAAGATACTCCGAACATTTCTTATCCCTTATACTGTGTTGTGTATCCTTTCTCCGGGCTCGAGAACAGTTCACACAGAATGCTTGATCTTTTTTCTTACAATCATCCCTTAAGTGGTCATTACCACCACAATGTTCACATACTTGAGTTGGAACACTACAGTTCTTGGCCATGTGTCCATAACCAAGGCATTTAAAACATCTGAGAACGTTAACAAATTGCTGAATTTTATATACGCGCCAAGACATGTAGACCTTTCCTCTGTCAATTAAATTATGATAGAATTTTGCAGGAATTTGTACAATCCAATTTTCTCTATTAATATTTTTTGTTTTAAAACTATTTCTGAATATGACTCCTTGTTCTATCTCCTTTAATTCACTTTCAGAATAATTATCAAAATTCTTTGAGAGAAAATCTTCCTTCATTTCTACTACTTTCAGTTCCTTTTCAACGTCATATATAATTATTGCAGGATCCAGCTTCCGAGGTTCATCCAGTTTGAGCCCTATCTGCCCCAAGTTGGTGTCTTTTATCATGCTTACATTTTCTTTGCCGAAAACCTCTATAACGACACCCTTATTCCTCAGTTGCCTCAAATTTCTAACTTTAAGTTTGCTTTTCTTTTCCTTGAGATGTTGTGTAACGGCATTCTTTATTTCTTCGTTAGATCTTTTATCTGTATCACATTCCGGTTTAATTAAAACTACTTCGTAGTTCTCCCTCTTCTTTTTAATACGACCTGCAGTACTATGCATGCTAGAACGCGGTGCCGAAACACTAATAGCCTTCACGGCTGCAACATCGGCATATGACATTTTTTCACTCTTGTGTTTGTTATATAAAGCTTCCAACTTCTTACACTCGAAAGCTTGGTCCAATAAGCGGGTCTCTAGTAATGCCCACTTCGCAAGAATAAATCTAATAGAGGCTTTAGATATGTTGCTATTTTCATTTAGGAGGTGAGCCTCTAACTTCTCCCTGGCAGCTTTGACATCTTCGAAGCTGGATATGGCAATGTCCGCTTCACGACCGGGCAGATCAGGAGCGACACGTCTCTTCTTAGTACGCGCTCCAGCTGAAAATTATTCGACAATTGAGGATACAGTGCTGCCTCTACTCAATGTCTCTAAAGGTTACAATACCACCCAGCATTCCTCCATCCTTTCCTCCCTTACACTTACATCATTGTTTTTGTTTGTTTTACTTGTATGGTTGTTTTTGAGTTCGTTTCCATACTTGGTCCCACGAGTACGGCGGGAAATGATGTCCACCCGGGCAGAGCCCCCACTACCTGGGTAAGGCTGAATACCACCGGGAGGGCGCCAGGTATCCCGGGTTTGGTGGCTCACGACTGTTTGGACCCGCAGCTACGCATGCCACTCTCCATAACTTAGGACTCAGGAACTTTTTATAGAGTTTATCATCCTCGCAGTCCGGCCAGTTAAGGCAAGACGCCCGTTCCTGCGAAACATGACCACAAGTTTACGGTGTGAACTTGACTCAGGTACCTCGGGGTCGTTAAGCCCGTACTACGGTCAACCAAGGTCAACCGCAGCCCCTGAGGGGAGTAGATAGGGACAGAGGGAATCTCGTTAATCCAATCATGGGCGTCACTTATTAGATGACGAGGCATTTGGCTAAAACTGTACCGGTAATCCTAAGAAAAACCGGTATACTTCCGAGGAATAAACCTCCTCGTGGGGTAATAACAATTATAACTAGTCAACAATAAAAGAATAATTTAAGAGATCCCTGCTTCGTTCCACTGCAATGGGATCTGCCTACGGGAAATTAGGAACGGGAACCCTTTCGGGAGGCGAACTTGGTCACACCCCGAAATGCGTGTCCAGGGAAGCCACGCGGAGGCGTCGCCCCGGATTCTACATGCGAAGAATCCGCCCCGCGCCCTAGCATACAATAGTATGATAGGACTCACACCGCCAGGTGTAAAAGGCCGGGACGGACTTATTATTTAGTCAGCTGGCAGCTGCTTCGTACGGTTAGTATTTGGTCACGTCAAGTAACATGACTTTATTTAAAAATTTGATTTTGCCTTTCGGCATAGTCGAAGTGTAAAATTATAAAATCAATTTGCCTAAGAGACCGTCAATACTTATAAAATTCGTTCGCCATATGGCTCGTCGAGTCATGCTAGATTAATATCCGCATGCACCAGCACCCTTGTACCTGGTCAATCGTTTAAAACACATGCATATACGGTATAGGCGGTCATGAGTTTAAAGTAAATAAATTAAGTAATAATTAAATAAATAAATAAATAAATAAATAAATACATACCTAAACGATCACGCGATGTGATCGTAGTCCAGAAATCCATTTGCCATTTCTATGGACGAACGGAGGGCTGTCATTGCGATCGTGATCATGTCGCTTTGGTTTAACCCTAGGGCTTTCGAATTTTCTTTTCTTTTCGTGGGCATAGCCCCTCTACAACCGATTACTATCGGTAAGACTTTGCCAGTTCTGCTCATTGTTTTTAATCTTATTTATTCAGCGGTATCCTGGTATTTGGTCAATTTTTCTTGGTAGGCTCTTTTGAAATTCTTCATAGTGGACGTAACAGACCACTATGAGGATACCCTCTTGGTTTTTAACTAGGTTCCTTTAGTTCGCCTATGACATTTATTGTCGATTCCTGGAATAACGCTGACTTACGTGACACCTTTTGCTCGATAAATTTCACAATTTCATCGCATCTACGTATTCTTGCGTTCTTTGTATGCAAGCAGTTTCCCAATACATGCTCCAGGGTTTCCAACCGCATATTACACCTTCGGCATATAACATCTATATCTCTTTTTGATCACATTAATGCTACTCTTGTGCCGAAAGTGTTTGCTCTTAATCGTAGCGCGTCGAGATATCTTGACGGCTTTAACAATGTGGGGTCATGGAGTCAAGCGTTTCCAATTTTATCTCCCATAAATTCATGGACTCCATGACCTTCCGAGACTTTCTGTCTCCATTTCTCGGTTTGCGCTTTTCTTAGGGCTATGCGCGCGCCTTCGATTTCCGATTCCGTGGCGGGCCATGTTAGCCCCTCCTACCGTGCGTATTTTACTACTATTTTCTCCTACCTCTTGCTAGCTTCTTTGACAATTAAGTCGTAAGAGCTTTGCATTTTCAGATAGTTTCTCAGTTTTGCTATCCTTACAATATCCGCCACACGTTGTATACCGAGACCGCCGTGTCCTTTCTCGGTATATATTATTCCATCCGTCGTGGACGGGTGAATTTTTAAAATGTGTTTAATAATCTGTCTGATTTCATTGTCTATGAAATCTAGACTCTTCAACGGTGACGGACTTGCTACCAGCGTGTGTATATATCGGGGCAGAAAATGGGTCCTTATTAGGTTTACTTTTTGGTGGGGCTTTAGCTTCATTTTATCAATATTCTTGGCCGCCACGGTTATATTATTACCTTCAGCGCGCTGCACACCTTCCCATGGGTTGATCGTTATACCCAGATATTTTATTCTGGTTTCAGGCAATGCTTGGGGAATTCTTGTTCCCTCAATTTCAAGACCAGGGTCTTGAATTACCCATGTCTTGGTTTTATGAACGACCTGGAATTCCGTGCTCTTTTCTGCTTGGATCTTCATACCCATTCTTGCCAAGAAGCTTTGCACTTTATGGATTTGCTTCTTGGCTTCTTTTGTGCTCTGTCCAAGCAGCACCAGATCGTATGCAAACGCGAGATTGAAGACTTTCTCGTCGTCAATTTTGACGTCCTCCGTCGTCCTCTCTATCTCGCTCAGTAGTGGATCAATTATCAAATTAAAGAGAAGAGGGGATAGCGGATCTCCTTGTTTTACCCCTCTCCTCAACGCCATTTTTATCTTGCCGTTGCCTTTATCTAAGGTTATCTCAGTGCTTTGATTTTCGTATATGTTCTCTATGTACTCGGCGACGGCTACTGAGATAGCTTTCAATTCTAAGCCATCACTAACACAGCGGGAGTAATTATGACTCTCTTAAGTGCCTTCGTCTCCCTCTTGGTGCCTTCCATCCGGCTAAGCTGTCTAACTGTTTCCAGTCAGACGTTGCCCGACCCCCATCTCATGGAGGTGCGGAGGGATCGAGAGTCACCTTACATCGTGTGGCACCGAGAGTGTGACGTTGGTGTTTTCGAGGTTCATAGTTACAGGGATGGTGATGGTGATGCGCAATACAGGCCTCCGGCCCGTTAGCCTCTCCCGTCCAAGACGCACGACCTACCTCCTCGAGGTTCCCGCTGATAGCACGTGTGTTGGTCCTATGACTTCATACGTGACTAAATGGCGTGTGGCGATCTTGGCGAAAACCGAGTGGATCGTTTGGGTTTGCAGCCCGCTCGGATACTGCCGGTCCCGAACAGTGGCGGCAGAACTGGTTGGAATAACTTCCCGGGGGGCCAATCGCTCCCCGGGCTATGATGATAGAGCTACGTCTATGGAATATGAGAGAGATGATAAGATGTGCTCCTCGTGCAGGATGGATTTGAGTGCACGTACCATAGCTAATGCTAAACAGCATATACGTCGTTGCAATGCGCCACCAACTGCAGCTGAGTACAACTGTGACCTGTGCATGAAGAGTTACAAGACCTATGCTGGCATACGACTCCATCAGCGGAAGGCTCATACGGTGTAGTATAACAGTGCCGATCTCAAATTGCGCGATAAGAGGCTTGCGACATCTAGAGCTAAGTATACAGATGCCGAGATAAAATCAATAGCTTATCAAGAGGCCAGCATCCCTAACCGATCGAAGCTGTTAATAAAGGATATCCTTAAGGCGTTAGTTACAATTTCCTGCAGAACATCAGACGGAATAAAAAAGCTGAGATCTAGGGATTTATACAAACGGTATTTGAGGGCTGAGCTTGATGATGTCGCAAAGAAGGACAAAAGGGAGGTGTGCCCGTTAACACCAAGGGTTCGCCTTTCGAGACTCGGGAGTGTTCCCGTTTGTGTGAATACGGAGGAGAAACCGGGTGAAGTGAGCCATAACACCGACGCCACTGCATATCAACACCTTATAAAGTGTGTGGATATACATGACCTCCTCCGTGATATACAGGGGGATACAACTGGAGAGATGTCCTGCATAATCGAGAGCGTGCTGAGTGACGCGCCCAAAACCATCATTTTGATGATGTTGAATAAGTACATTACGTCGATACCTAGTCTGACTACCGAGACCAATACTAGAAAGAACAGGGAGAACAGATTAAACCGCCAACACACTAGGCCAAACATCATAATCGGCCATGATAAATTAGAGTATAGTGCCGTAAGAAGCGGGGGCAGTTCCTATACGAAGCGAAGTAGAAGTCGTGCTGAGCGAAAGTCGTCTGAATATGCACGGATTCAAAAGCTATACAGGCAGAATCCGAGCCAAGTAGCGGAGCATATTCTTACGGACAGCCCGCTGAATGACACCGTAACGCCAAGCATGGAGCGACTAACTGCTTTCTATAGGAACTTGTTCTCCAAAAGGGAGCTAGGTTGGAAACCAACTCAACGCGCGAGCACCTGCTAGGTTGATCTGGCCTACCCTGTGACGTATGTGGAAATTCATGAGCAATCATCAAAGTTAAAGGAGTCCGCACCTGGAGTCAATGGGATCGATCGGTTGATATTAAGGCAGATGCCGCGTCATGACATACATGTTCTACTGAACATCTTATGGGGCATGCGCACCATGCCACCTATACTAAGGAAGAATAGGACCACATTGTTGCCCAAGAGCGGGGACCTAGCAGACCCCAAACAGTGGCGGCCCATAACGATCTCGAGTAGGGCGCTCCGCCTGCTAAACAAGATCATCGTCGCACGCCTGGAAAACGAGGTTCTTTCCCATGTTCAGAGAGGGTTCACCAAAACGGACGGCATAATGGCAAGTAGCACTATCCTTCAAGCTCTCATAAAGACCTGTAGGAGCACAGCTAGGCCCTTTACGATTCTATCGATAGATGTAGCGAAAGCGTTTGATTCTATATGTCTAACATCTATAGTCGACGCTCTAGCCAAGCGAGGCATAGATACGCAAACGATAGAATACGTGAAGGGTAACTATGAGGATGTGACTACTGTCCTTGAGTGCCATGGTGCCCGATCTGAACAAATACAGGTAAAGAGGGGCGTGAGGCAGGGTGACCATTTGTCTGGGTTTCTGTTCAACCTTGTAATTGATGATCTATTAAATAAGCTGGATCAACAGGAGGGCATCGAGATAAACGGTGCTAGGGTCACGACGTTGGCGTTTGCGGATGACATCGTGATTGTCGCGCCGAGTCCCACCGTAATGCGGTACCACATAAAAATCGTTGAAGCATTTATGCGAAAACATGGCCTTGAGGTTAATGTGGCTAAATGTGCAGCGTTTCAGAACCTGAGCGTTCCTGGTACAAAAAAGGATAGTTGTTGAGACGCGGCAACATCTGTGTATTAACGGCACTCCTGTTCCAACCTTGGGAGTGGCCTCACAACTAAAGTACCTCGGATATAATTATACATATTGCGAAGTGCTATCGCCCACACCGTCGAGACTCGAAGATATGCTGTCAAAACTGAAGAGGAGTCCATTAAAACCTTGGCAGAAGCTCAATATGCTGCAAAGATATCTAATTCCGAGATTACAACATGATATGCAGTCGTCGGATATAAATAGAAAGAAGCTAAATTACATCGACAAATGCGTTGTGAGGTTTGTTAAAGAAGTACTCCATCTGCCAGTGACGACACCCACACCATACATCCATGATTGGGTATACCGTGCCTCACAACGCATGCTTCTGCAGTCTACTTGAGGCGCCTTGAACGCCTGAGAGTACGTGGAGACGATGGTGTTAATAAGATATTCGGAACGCCAATGATGGAACAGCTGATAAACAAGCTTAAGCGAATCCATCAAGAGGTGGACCTAACGACGAGACAGACAAATCAGCGGCACTGGTCCAAGCAGCTCCATAATACAGCGTTAGGAGCAGGACTAACGGCAATGACACCGAGTATACACACTGGATATACAACCCCCACGAACATTGGAAGGGTAGGGACTATATCGGTGCTATTAAATTAAGGATAGGCTTGGAAAAATTAGCGGGAAAAGAAGACACCGTTGAGCTTGGCTCTAGTCTGACATTGTAAGGAGACATGAGAGGTGTAGCATAAGTGGGAGATGGTAACATCGCCGGTGAAATACCACTACTTTCATCGTTTCTTTACTTACTCGGTTAGGCGGAGCGCGTGCGCCGTTGTTTCGACCAGGTTGTCACGGTCTTCTAGAATCAAGCGTGTAAGAGTGGTGTGAGGCCTTCGCCGGCCGATCGCCAAAAATACTCCTGCGTGATCCAATTCCACGACGCTGCCAGGTGGGGAGTTTGACTGGGGCGACACATCTGTCAATGAATAATGCAGGTGTCCTAAGGCCAGCTCAACGAGGACAGAAACCTCGCGTAGAGAAAAGGGCAAAAACCGGCTTGATCTCGATGTTCAGTACGCATAGAGACTGCGAAAGCACGGCCTATCGATCCTTTTGGTTTGCAGAGTTTTCAGCAAGAGGTGTCAGAGAAGTTACCACAGGGTTAACTAGCTTGCGGTGGCCAAGCGTACATAGCGACGTCGCTTTTTATCCTTCGATGTTGGCTCTTTATATCACTGGGAAGCAGAAATCGTCAAAAGTCGGATTGTGCACCCGCCAACAGGGAACGTGAGCTGGGTTTAGACTGTCACGAGACAGGTTAGCTCTACCCTACTGATGACTAGTCGTAGCGATAGTAATCCTGCTGGGTACGAGAGGAACCGCAGGTTCGGACATTTGGATCACGCACTCGTTCGAGCGGCCGGTGGTGCGAAGCTACCATCCGTGGGATTATAGCTGAACACATCTAAGGCCGTATCCTTTCTAGTCAAAGGAGGCAACGATATCTCTAGGAGTCTCGCGTAGGTAGAAAGGTTCAAAACTATGTGACATTACTAGGTGACCAGCCCTTCGTGACTGGTCATCGCACTGGCCCCAGTTTGCCGTGTACGAGCGTCAATGGGATTCGTCATCGGAGTTTCACCGAACGACGACCTCTGGGTACTCCCAGTTCGACGTCGAGATTCGGAATCGTCTGTTGACGACTTAGATACCTGGCGGGGTGTTGTACTCGGTAGAGCAGTTATCACGCTGCGATCTGTTGAAACACTGCCCTATGCTTGGGGATTCGTCATGTCGGCTAGACGAGACCTCGAAATTGCAAAAGATAATAGATATATAGATAGAGGAAAAAAGGAATAGAAGGAGGAATAGAAGAAGGAGGAATAGAAGGAGGAGGAATAGAAGGAGGAATAGAAGGAGGATAGAAGGAGGATAGAAGGAGGAATAGAAGGAGGAATAGGAGGATAGAGGAGTGAGAGGGAGAAGGGAATATAGTATTATATATTAATTATAAATATTATGTACTGTACTATGTATATAATATGCACAGAAGGAAATTTTTTAAAGCAATACGCCGCTTTCACATGGAAACAAAATTTACACTGTATCTTCTGAACCGATCTGACTGGAGAACGAGGTAAAACGCTCTCTGCACCTCCATACGCACACTACAGGAGGATGCTACTTACTGGATCCGATATGGTTGGGGAAAGCGCCCGAACTGGTATGACTGGAGCCGGCGCCCGAACCGATATGACTGAAGCATTTTCCATTTTTTCATTACTATTTGTTTAACAAGCTATATATTTTATTGATGTAATATTATCGTTTTGCATCCCTTTCATTAATTATCACCCTCTTTCGTCCGGTTTGTTGATCGGTCAATTTATTTTAAGCAACTTTATTTTCGAAATCCGTATTTTTTGATATTTTTTTTATAAAATTCTATTTTAGGCTTGTTTTTAATGCGTACGTGATCGTTCCGTTCTAATTCGATCGTAATATTACGCCTTCATATGTTGTCGTTTCGCGTGAAAGTTCCAACAGTTTTCCAGGACGGTCTCCCGTTGCGGCGGTTTCGCACCATAAGCGCCCGTGCGCCAGCCCGTCTGGCGTCGACGTAGCGGCGAACCGTTTCGTACCTATAAGAGTGGCGACTGCTCGGGCGACTCGGGCGCGTAGGCTTATCTACGACACGGTCGAGAGCAAGTCCATCGCTCCTCGAGAATAACAACTCGACTGCTTTCGCGTCGCGCTTACGAATCCGTATTATTCTCTGCACAGCATTGACACTGGTCGGTGTCTATGACCGAATGGCCCTTATGTGGGGAAAGCGTCCCATTGGGATGTTGGTTTCTTGTATGCACGTTTCAGCGTGTGTACTTGTACTAACCGAGCATCAACTCTTCGACCCGAGCGATCAGACAATTTTACAAACGTTTTATAACTTATATTTTCATACACGTTGGGCGTACAAATTGTGTACGATAGATTTATACTTTGCGAAAATTGTACTGTATTCTTCTTGAGGCGCGTTTGTCCGACTAGAAGGAGGGCGATACGAAACTTTCACAAAGAGTTTGTCCCGTTTATTTAGATACGTTCAGCGTGCACTTCGAATACGCGCTTGGCTCGTTAAAAAATTGTTCAGCATGCTGGATATGTGCTTCATTTTAACAAGAAACTATTTCAGCTTGGATGTGGTATAATACGCGCTTCCTCGAAACGGAGACATTCTATGGAAGTAACTAAAAACACTTTGTAGTGCTATGAAGTAGATGATAAAAAAAATTAATCTGGTGCAGTATTAAATGTGTGCCTGCTCCTTCTCTTGCGATAAAGAAATTTGAACAAACACACGTAATATATATAAAATATGTGTAATATAATACAAACACGAACGGCTCGACTCGTCGATTGATCCTCCGAGAGAATCGACGACGACAGGTAAAGAGAGAAGAGAGAGACAGTGTTGCAAAAGACGATTTATCCGGGCGGGTGTTTGTGTTTAACTATCACTCCCTGGTTTTTTCCTTCACGCAACTCCCTGGCTGATCCTGCCAGTAGTCATATGCTTGTCTCTAAGATTAAGCCATGCATGTCTATGTACATACCGAATTAAGGTGAAACCGTGAATAGCTCATTAAATCAGTTACGGTTTCTCAGATTGTACCCACATTTACTTGGACGACTGTGGTAATTCTAGAGCTAATACATGCAAACTAGAATTCCGACCAGAGGTGGAAGGAATGCTTTTATTAGATCAAAACCAATCGGTGGCGGACGGTTCGTCCGTTCGTTCATCGTTTGCTTTGGTGACACTGATTAATTTTGTGCTGATCGCATAGTCATTTAGAACCGGGGACGAATCTTTCAAATGTCTGACTTATCAACTGTTGATGGTAGGTTCTACGCCTATCATAGTTATAACGGGTAACGGGGAATCAGGGTTCGATTTCGGAGAGGGAGCCTGAGAAACAGCTACTGCATCCAAGATAGGCAGCAGGCCCGCAAATTAGGAGGTAGTGACGAAAAATAATGATACGGGACTCATCCGACGCCCCGTAATCGGAATGAGTATACTTTAAATCCTTTAACTAAGACGAATTGGAGGGCAAGTCTGGTGCCAGCAGTCGCGGTAATTTCAGCTCCAATAACGTGTGTTATAGTTGATGCGGTTAAGATGCTCGTAGTTGAATCTGTGTGTCACAGTATCGGTTCACCGCTCGCGATGTTTAACTGGCATTCTGTGGTACGTCCTACCGGTGGGATTTGCTCCTCGCGTGCGGTGCAATTGATTACCCATCGCGGTACTGTTCACTGAGTTTCGAGGTGGGCCGTTTACTTTGAACAAATTAAAGTGCTCAAAACGGTCATCCTGCTCCTGAATACTGTGTGCATGGAATAATTGAGTAGGACTTCCGGTTTATTTTGTTGGTTTTTGGAACCCAAAGGTAATGATTAATAGGGACAGATGGGGGCATTTGTATTGCTGTGTTAGTGGTGAAATTCTTGCATCGTCGCAAGACGGACTAAAGCGAAAGAATTTGCCAAAAATGTATTCAATAATGAAGAACGAATGTTAGAGGGTCGAAGACGATCAGATACCGCCCTAGTTCTAACCGTAAACGATGCCATTTAGCGATCCGCCGATGTTCCTCCGATGACTCGGAGGGCAGCCTCCGGGAAACCAAAGCTTTTGGGTATCGGGGGAAGTATGGTTGCAAAGCTGAAACTTAAAGGTTATGGCGCAAGGGCATCACCAGGATTGGAGCATGCGGCTTAATTTGACTCAACACGGGAAACCTCACCAGGCCCAGACACCGGAATGATTGACAGATTGATAGCTCTTTCTTAATTCGGTGGGTGGTAGTGCATGGCCGTTCTTAGTTGGTGAAGCGATTTGTCTGGTTAATTCCGATAACGAACGAGACTCTATCCCGCTAAATAGACATATCTTATGGTATCTCATAGGCCCCCGGCTTCGATCGATGAGTTTTTACTTCCAACGTACAGACAAATCTTCTTAGAGGGACCGGTGGCTTCTCGCCGCAATGGATTGAGCAATAACAGGACTGTGATGCCCTTGAATGTTCTGTGCCATACGCGCGCTACACTGAAGGAATCAGCGTGTTTTCCCTGACCGAATGGCCCGTGTAACCTGCTGAACCTCCTTCGTGCTAAGGATTGGGGGTTGCAATTATTCCGCATGAACGAATAATTCCTAGTTAGCTCGGGTTGATTACATCCGTGCTCTTTGTGCACAGCGCCTGTCGCTATTATCGATTGAATGATTTATCAAGGTCTTCAGACTGGAGTGCGGCCCATGTCTCGGCATTTCCGATGTTGCCGAGAAGATGAGCAAGCTTGATTAGTTATAGGAAGTAAATGTCGTAACAAGGTTTCCGTAGGTGAAACTGGGGAAGGATCATTAACGTATAAAAATATGTAATAATAAACACACGATATAAATAAAAATTAAACGTAACTATGACTGCCATAATATAAGCACACATACCAAAACTGAAATAGATAACAAAACAGGATTTTTCGAACGCCGGAATATCGATGAGAAAGATAGCTTACGCGTAGGTAATTCAGCCTCCCGCCAGCCTTCTCAATTGGTAGAATCAAAATTATCAGGCAAGTGGCTATAAAATAACCTGTCGGAAAAGAGGCACCGTCTGGGCTCGGTGGTCTTTTGTCCTCTGTCTCTCTCGATTTCGGGATGTAAAACGGTATAAGGCGATGTTGCATCGAAGGGGAGTACAGAAATGAAAGAACGCTTGGGAGAAGTTGTAAACAATAGTACCCACCGCTCTTTGGAATTATATAATCATGTTGTTGTGGGTGTGTTGTAGAAATAACTGATAACAACTCCATGTTGTTGTATATAATAATTATTGTATTGAAATGTCGTAAAGAAATATTTACGTCCGAATTACAAACAGCGCGGATGAGGAAGAGATTAAGTAATCGAGAGTGCAATGTATGTTTTCGCCGTTCATCTAGCGAGCGACCGTATATTGTTACAGGTACAAAGAACACTCAAAGACAAAAAAATGGTGTGGCTGTCGGGGCTCGCCGCTCGAGTGCCATCCTTCTCCTGGCGGGCTCCTCGGTAGTCATGAAACAAAAATCGCGTGCTTGAGCTCCGACGTCACGGTCTCCGTGGACGATCAGCTGGCAGGATTACGTCACACACGATGGCCGCTGGTTCGTTGTGACAATTGCCTTCCTGCAATTGCAGCGAGTGAACTGGACTGTAGATTTTCTGGACGAGAACAACAAACCAATCGGAGTCTGCTCTACGTCATATATAGGATTGGTATCGGCTCCAAAAATGGTGGAAGTTGTAAGTTTCGTCGTGTCTTTTTAAACGGTCTCACGGGAGAGCACGGCTAGTTCGGCGGCAGTCAATGGCGATCAAAGCCGCAGGCGATTGATGCTGTGAATCGGTGAACAGCCAAGAACTATGTTCTCCTGTCATGTACCTGATTCACTGAGCACTCTTGCCTGCAATCGACGATCTGGATAGAATTGGACCTGGAACTGGAATTGGGTGGAATTCCCGGATTTTCGGCTGAAGCAAAACTGGAAAAAACCCTTAAGCTGATTTAAATATACAGCGATGTGCGAAGGGAGTCGACCCACGTAGGCCACGTGAAGACTTGGGTTACTCGCGGTACACTCCTTATGATGGACAACTCTCGGTGGGCGGAACGACTTGAATCGCCGAAATCGGTCACTCGAGGTCCTCGAATGCACTGTGTCGTTCGTCTGCTTCCCCCGACGAACGCGCATTTCTCGCTAATTTCAGCGCCGATGGGAGGCGCTGTCGGGTCTTGTACCTTTGTCCCTTTCCTTTTCTGTTTCTCTCTGTCCCACTACCTAGCCGTGGCACGTGCGACCTAGCCCACCACCTACTCTGTTTTCCAATGTCTAACGCAACGGACGGCGCGTAGCAGTACATTGAAAAACAGGCGAGCCAAGGTGGTCTTCATCGGCGATTTTTTGCGATGCCTCCCGTGCACAGTGAGATCGCAAACGGGAACAATAGACAAAAAATTCCTGCGAATTACGTGGTGCTCAACCATTTTTAAACACATAAAAATACATGAAAGTTATAAATATATAAGGTAATTAATATCGTTGAGAATTTTCAATAAGAGAATAAATTACAATGTGTTGCTCTGTAAAAAGATCATTATTTACAATAAATACATTTACCCGTATAAAGAGAAACGACAATTAAAGTCTATTCTCTATTTTGTTATCCTACAACGTTTATAAGTCTCTGTCTCCTTTGTGTTATAAATTATAATTATATTTCCGTAACCTAATCTTATTCAGCACGTATGTCATTTAACTATATCTCCCTCTATATCTATATCTATATTGATATTTATAATTGAAGACAGCGTACTTCTCTTACATATATATATGATGTGTCTGCTGTGTATTCATGTGCAAAAGTACAAATCAATCGAAAGTTACACAGAATTAAAAGAAAAGTGGAGCTTGAATGAGGTCGTAACAGAAAATCCAGCGCCTTAATTTTCTCTTTATATAGTATGATATTATATAGTAACGATATACACAGTATAAAATGACGAATCGGCATCCAAAAGACATAAATAAATGTGTATTATCGTACCACGTCCACGCATCTAAATGAATGTCATACATCTCTGGTTAGGGCGCACATATATGAATGAATAGCAGGGACCACATATCATAAATAGAATATATAGAAACACGAAACGGCAAACCCCACGCCAATAATTAATACAAAGAATGAATGACGCCGAGATATGTCAAAATTCCCAGTGTCGGAGAGACATAGCAATGTTGATCAGCGAGACCCGGTTTGGCGAGTGCATATTTTACAGTGTATATTCTATACGAAAGACAAAGGAGAGAGAAGAAAAGAATGTTACGCCGTTGGGATCGAACAACGAAGCCGCCGGAAGCATAGACTTCACAGCGTGACGCTTCATATCCATCGTGGAAACAACAACAATTACCTCCTGAGCGGTTGCACCCGACGATATATACATGACCAAAACGGAAGGATCCCACACGGTGTGTTTGCATACGTGGGGATCATCATCGGGTAACCTGGAACGCAATGAACTGCAATGCCGCATAGATTTTGTGACCTTTGTAAATGCTGTTTACATTCGATACGACCATATTACTCATTCGATGAGGACGAATCTTTTGGAACGCCAGCAGCGTTACCCTCCTTGCCGCGGTGTCACGGTTATTAACACGGGATCGTCGGTACCCATCGATTCTTTTCTCTTTGATTTCCACCTGTACGAACAATGCTGAGAACAACTAGCGTGAGGCAGGTGAAAAGAAAGGGGGAAACTAGTGGCTGCTGGAAGATGGACCTGCTTGCCAGCGTTTTGCAATTTGGTTCCATGGAGGACGTTAAATTAAACACTATGAATTCTGTTGTCGAGGCGATCCCCTCCGCTTTAGTCGTGCTGCGACGATCTTCTCGATGTTGATTTTCATTAAACGTGGTTTGTGACAGACAGTAGGATCAACGCGTGTGTTTGTTCACGATTAGGTGCCCCACACGATCCGACAGACAAATACAGGGGGATACAATGTCGTGTCATTGATCGATCGTAGTATATAGCGGGCGATAGAAGTCCGTTGCGGCGTGGCGCCTGCCTGCCACTGCTTCGCTGATAAGTATTCTGGGACTCGGCTTCAATTGAAACGGGTATTTAGACCAATGGACGAAATATAATATTACACGATTACCCTGAATGGTGGATCACTTGGCTCGTGGTTCAATGAAGAACGCAGCTAATTGTGCGTCAACGTGTGAACTGCAGAACACATGACCATCGACATTTCGAGCGCACATTGCGGTCCACGGATACTATTTCTGGACCACGCCTGACTGAGGTCGTTCACGTAACCTATATACTGCTTTTTTCTCCTTCTTGTTTAATCCCTGCGAGAACGATACGACTGTCGGTCTGTCCTCTGGTCGAATGGTGAGAACGTTTCCAAATCGGGAAGGATGTTCACGATAGAGTGGTCAATATTATCGATAAATCGGAGGAGATGCATGCGCACACGTACGAGCGATCATTGAACGTTCGTCGGCATTCGTCGCGGTGGTGTGCTTAGTAAAAGACGCTGACTGTGGGATCGTACGCGCGTGTGCGTGCGGCGCCGAGTGTGTAGGATGTACTTATTTATGGAGAGAAGATACACCAAATTATCGTGTCACGTCCCGGCGTGTAGCGTTACAAACGTTTTAACTTGGGTGGCGTTTGTCGCGATCTTTTAGTCTACGGGGCGATTACGTCCCCGTTTGACCGGGCTGTGCGGGGAAATGGAAAGGCTTTCGCGCTCGTGCCGAATCCGCGATTCTAAGAAGATGGTCTTTATACTCACCCTTTCAGTTTCCGTCGCCGAGTCGACTCCTCCTGATCTCTAGGTATCGCTGGTACCGTGGATCCTCGATGTCGTGGCCGTCGATGCTGGGGATAGGCGGCGCAATCTCTATGGGTTGTAAGATCCAAGGTTTAAAGGTGGTGACGGCGCTGGCGGGTGTCTGCTCAGTGACCTGGCGTGATGACTCAGCAGGATGGTCGTTGTTTGGTGTCGCGCTGGCTTCGTTCACCGGACCGAAATACGCTCGGAGCAAACGGCGGAGCTGCTCCTTGCGACCCGTACGACGACGCGTCTTTGGCACTTGATCAAAGGGGAGAATCTAACGAACAGGCACCTCGGGGTAGGGGTTCCGCTTCCAGTGTCCGTGCGCCTCAACCGGAAGATTGAGACGTGCAGTAAACAAGGGATTTCGTAACCAGCGACTCGTCCTGCTAGTACATGAGTACCCTGAATCGGGAAAAAGACACAACCAGCGGCTCGTCCAGCTAGTATGTGGCTTTTACCGAGTTCGCTAACACGGTAAACAGGAGGGGACACAACCAGCGGCTCGTCCAGCTAGTACGTGAGCCTCATGGTGATGAAAATTCGTAAACAACAGAAAGACGCGAGATGGTAATATTTGATTAAGGATTCGATTAAGAGACTAACACTAATATTTGTACTTAATGACGAAGTATATTCTAAAACAATTACTGGTGCACAATTATACTTATTACTTATAAACTATGATAATAATTATGACTTAACTTATTGAAAATGGATAGATCTAATAAAATAGCGCGACCAGGTTTTAACGTTGACCGTAGTCTGAATATAAATACTGCTGACCGAACTAGAATTGATTTCGAACTGACTGGAATTGATTCTTGAATTGGACTTTACACGATGCTCAATCAATGAGCTTGAATATATTACGATGTCGTCTAGGTATACGAACAATTCAGTACCCTGGAGACCCGTGAGGACACTATCCATCAGCCGCTGGAATGTCGCGGGCGCGTTGTTTAGGCCAAATGGCATTCGGGTAAACTGGTAGTTCCCATACGGGGTGGACAACGCGGTCTTTTCGGCATCGCTGTCGTCGATTCCTATCTGGTGAAATCCGCTGGCGAGGTCTAGCACGCTGAAGTATTTCGAGCTGCCCAGCTGATCGAGGATTTCGATGATGCTGGACAACGGATACGCGTCGCCAACGGATTTTTCATTGAGCGCCCGATAGTCGATGACCAATCGCCATTGTCGGTTATCCTGCGCGTCGGGCTTTTTGGGAACGATCCACAGGGGGCTATTGTAGGGCGATTTCGAAGGTTTAACTATGTCGTTCTTTAACATTGCCTTCATTTGTTTGTTAATTTCCTCCCTGTGGATCGGAGGGTAACGGTGCTGCTTGACATTGATCGGTACTGAATCGGTTGTAGGGATTTTATGTGTCAGCACCGTTGTCTTTCCCAACTGATCGCCTTCGAGGTGGAAGAGGTCGTGATAATTGAAAATTAGCTCTTCCACGTGACGGCGTTCTTCGTCATTCAAGTGGGCCGTGCTTATAGCGCTCATCACTTGTTCATAACGAGAACGGATCGGGTCATTTTCATTAAAAGAATTAGGAATTGTTCTGTATTCGTTAATTTCGTCACGCTGAGGGTCAAGGCTCATTATGCCCCCGCGGGGCGAACGCGATTCAGTGGAATTTGAACTAGAGTTTAGAATAGAATTAGAATGAGAATTGTTAGGGTTTTCGCGGAACTCACCGTGCGGGGCGATGCGGCTAATTATGCTGGTCACGTCTCCGCAGGGCGAATCAGGATTTCGATATTCGCGTGCCGTCGGCTGTTCAATAATCTCGACCTCCTCCAACTCCATGTTGGCTATGGCGAAGGTCACTTCCTCGTCGCTCAGATTCACCAGACACACGTATGCTGTGCCGTTTTTATTGCTAACTAGGGAGTCGAACAGTTTAACTCCAGGTGCGACGTCGCATTTGCTAACGTACCCGATCTCGGGGCCCGTAGTCCGTATCGGTACACATGTAGCGGTATGGGCTGTAATTGTGATTTCCTGCGTTCCGTGGAATAGTATATCCCGTCCTTCCCACGTTACGCAGTTTCTGACGTATGATATTTCCGCTCCTTCCTGGAGGAAGACCGATCCCAATATCCCGTCCGTGGGTGTAGGGAATTGGTTAGAAACTATATGGAACTTTATTTCCTTGTTATTCAACATAATATGAACCGAACCCAAAGTTTTAACGTGGCTGTCCGTGATCCCCGTTAAATTTAGTATGTCCGCGATATCCACGTCTAAATCCAAATCTAACGCTTTTAGTTTTATTATATTTGGTTCCGCGCCAAGATTATTAGTTTAATGAGTTCCGGCATGGTGATGAGTACACGCGGGACGCCCGGGTTTTGCGAGAGCTGCATAGCTGCGATCCTTACCGTTCGCTCTGCTCTTCTGTTTGTTCCGATATTATCCGGACCGAGCTGCGCGTTGGTTCTTCCCGGCGGCGGTCGGCGTCCGACGGGAGAACCCGCTCGTTTCCCTGTTCCCTGATTCTGTTATTGTATTCGCGTTTACGACATTCGTGGATGTCGTGTCCGCGGAATTTGCAGTAAGAGCAGAAGCGTGGTTCGTCACGCGCTGTTGGTCGGTAACTATACCTATTACTATCGTCGCGCTTTCGTGCGTTATCGTGACGATTCGTGTCGCGCGATCGCGGAGCTGAGTGCGGCAGTCCACTCGTACTCGCGCGTGGTGCCGCGTCGCGGTAAGCGGCGCGGTCGCCGGGTATTCCGTGTTTATTGCCGACCGGACGGCCGTATCTCAGCTGATCAAGCTGCTGCTGTTTGAAGGAGATTATAGCCTCGTCGAACGCCACGTTTAGAGGTGCGTTTCTATACATGCGGGCGTCTGCTCTAAGTGACGGCGTGAGACCATTGATAAAGCTCCTTAGTGTTAATTCGTCCACGTCGCGCATGGGCCCGAAATGTCGTTCGCAGTCGAGAATTGCGGAGCGTAAATCCTTCACACGGCCGATATAGTCTAGTATATGCTCGTTTTCACCCATGAATATGTTGGCCATAGTACCGCGGTAATGGTCGACCGAGTGATTAGGCCCGAAAATATCCTTCAAACGGTTGCATAGCTCTGATACGCTGTTAATATCTTCGTCTTCTATCGCGGCGTACGCACGTCCCTTTAATTTATTTATTACCAAATTTGTGAGCATACGTTCCGAGCTCGTCGGGGTAATATTACACGCGCGCCTACATGCGCGGCTAAATGCGATCGCTGTCATATTGTAGCCATCGAATACCGGGATTGAGTCGACGGCCTCCGACGGCCTCCTTAACCCAAAAGTAAATTTGAATCCGTCTGGCTGCTTCGCATCCCGGGCGATCTGCAGAGGGAATCAAGAAGCAGCGTGCGAACCCTCATACAAAGCCATTTTTGCCGAAATAGTTTCTGAAGCTGAAACTGTAACTGTACCTTCCGTCTCTCCGATCACATCTTCTGAATTGACCAAAGTTCCTATATCACCATCGTCGCCTACAATTGATCGCACTGCTTTTTTCAATGCGTCATCAAAGGAGATTTGCTCACTCCTAAAGAACATCGGTATATGCGAGTATCTGAGAGAGCTGCTTCCTTCTTGTTTGTCCGATGTTCAGGTGCTGATATCAGGTGGTGCTGATCTATTTAATACAGTAAACTTTGATGATTTCGACACAGCTATTTCCTCCGAAATAAGTAATATCTCCAAAAACGCACAACATATATCTAATAAGAAAAATAAGAATAGCAATAAATACAGGAATAAATGCAACAAGCAAAATTGTAAAAACCTAGAGTACAAAAACAACTAGAACAAAATAGTAAAACATAACCGTGCGGCTGTTAGATCCGCTACCTTCAGTAGCCACCAACGTCTATTTGCCGCTAACCCATCTCAGCTGGCGCACGTTATATTAAACGAAAAGGAAATAGAGGCTTTAACATCTCCTTCCATGTCTGATATCGTAAATTTTTACCACCTTTGTTCGAGGAGTTTCCGGCATATTCTGTTCCTGCCACTCAGTCTCCTGACGCGGTTATCCATTTGGTCCAGCCGATTACGTTTAGAGATACTGAGCTTGGCTTGCGTAGACTCAAGCAGTCGGCCTGTGGCCCTGACGGTACTACTCGCGACTGTTTAAGATCGATTGATATGCCGGACTTGGTTGGTTTACTGAATATAGTATTCGGGCTATGTCGAACTCTATCTATACTACGACGCAACCGCACGGTACGTATCCCTAAAAAGGAAGACCTGTCTCAAGTATCTAATTGGCGCCCAATTACTGTATCCTTATTGTTTACACGTCTATTACATAACATTTTGGCTTCCAGACTATCGGAGTATATCAAACTCCATCATTCACAAAGAGAGTTTGCGCCGGGAGATGGGATTATGACCAGCTACGCAATCCTAGATACAGGAATCCAAGAACATCGATATAACGGTACACCCCTCTTTGTGTGTTCCACAGACCTGACAAAGGCTTTTGACCGACTTCATCCAAATGCAATTGAACAAGCGCTGCTTTCCAAGGGCGTCGACCAATGTACTATTTATTACATTATGTCTACGTATAAAGATGCTAATACCCTCATCGAGTACTATGGGCAGAAGAGTCCTCCTATTAGAATGCGTCTCGGGGTTCGTCAAGGCGATACCGACAGCCCGATCTTTTTTAACACCGTTACGGATGATTTTGTGTCATCCATAAATTCATCACTGACTGTCAAAGTGGGCAACGCTAGGATCGGATGTTTCATATTCGCAGCTGATATTGTCCTGCTCAGTAATATCCAGCATGGCATGAGCGAACACCTGCTTAAGTTGCACTCATTTTGGGATAGGATACATATGGACGTTAACCTTTCTAAATGTCGCGCCCTCCAACTTGTGTGTGCCCAGTACCAAGCGGATGGCTGTAGACACCAAGTTCATCATAGGCGGAAGGGCCGTTCCAACACTTAATGTCTCGGAACAGCTTAAGTGCGTTGGCCATAAATGTAGCCACCGAGGCATGATTGCACCTTCACATGCAAATCTGGAGTCTGTGTTGGATCGTTTGCGTCGCGCCGCGCTACGCCCGTGGCAAAAGCTTCACATACTTAACCGCTATTTAATATCGCGGCTGGTGCACTGCTGCCAATTGTCTGATATTACAGTTGAAAAACTAACTCATGTATACCGCCTAATAAGCAGATTTGTTAAAGCCACGCTTCATCTCCCTGCAACAATTCCTACGGCTTTCTTTTATGCCAAGATGCGAGATGACTGTCTATCGATTCCATTGCTCGACATTGCTCAACGTTCGGTCACGCGAATCCATTAGTCCGCTTTTGGGAGTGGCCAGGAGTACAACACTCAGGCATTAGCTAGTTGGACTCTGAGTCCTCCCCCATTTTGATCATATCGTGATTACATCAGCGCAGTACAACTCCGTATCTGCCTCCTCATTACGGGGGGCACGCTATACATAAACGCACAAGCGGCCCATTGTCGCTATCTAACATGTGTAAGAAGGAAGGAGATTTTGTCTCATATTCTGCAAAGATGCCCTGTTACGCACTATAAGCGCATACAGCGACACGACAAAGCAACACATGACCTTTGCAGCTACCTCAAGGGGGTGGGTTACGATATCCAGGAGGCGCACAGGATTCATAGCAGAGAAAATAGGTATATTCTGGACCTCCTCGTAATAGACGAAAACGATAGGAAATGAAATATCATTGAGACAACAATGGTATGGGAGCACAATGGTAACTTGTTCGAGGCTGCGTATTGGCTTCCATCTAGCCACGCTATCTGGCAGAGGTATCGGTTTCCTAAATTTTTACAAACAATAGTTTGCAATGTATTGCGTTACGGCACCTCCATCCGCAAACACTTCATGTCGCATACATGGCAATATCGGACACTATACAACTAGGTCACCGCACCACCTGCTATATACATGTACGAACCTCAGACTCCAAATTCTGGCATAGCCAGAGGGCTATCAGTGGGCGCACCAAGACTGTGCAAATCACTGTCCAAACTCCACACCTGCACATGCAGGCAGTGTAGTAGAAAAGTTGCCAAATACTACCGAGACTGTCTTGGTAAAGCGGCATGGCCCTTGTAGGCACGTTGTGTGTCTGGTAGGTAACTATGCCGCTCTTGAAATAGCCAAATGCGTCGCCATCTAATTAGTGAGGCATATGAATGGATTAAAGAGATTGCCTCTGTCCGTATCTACCAGTGCCCAAGATGACGGCGACCCGTATGAACGCGTTCGTATCGCTCCGTCTATGACACGCGATTTTCGAGGAAAGAATCCTACAAGTATATAGTGCGTATCATCAGCGTGTAGAGCTAAGACAACTGCATCAGTCTGTGTAAAGTTTCTCATGAATTATGACAAATAGTGTAGACATTAGGTCTCGAGCAGGAATCGCTTAATAATCGCTTAGGTGCATAGTGCGTAGAGACGGATTACCAGTACTGGTGCGGAAAAATTGTACTAACATTTTGAGTGCAGTTTCATTTAAATTGGTGCAGCGATAGTGAAGTTATTAATTTTTAACTCTTTTGCCGCCACGTGGTCGGAGCGGACGGCCATATTGTCTTCTTCTCCGGTAGTGAGTGCCATCTTGCGGGCAGCTCCGGAACATCAGTCTTGAGATGCTTGTGTTAAAATCCCAGGGCTTTTTTTTCTTCTTCTTAACGCGTTCTAAACGGTACGATGAATTCTCGGAAGACGAGACAGTCGTTCTGGCGAAACGAGTGCACAAACGGAAAGAGAAAAGAAGTGAGGAGGAATGCCCGGACGGTGATTGTTCATTGAGTAGGAGGAAGAGGAAGCCTGCTCCTGAGTAGTTAATGTAGGGGGATCCTAACCATGTTCCTCTGAGGGGGGTTAGGTGCACGGGGTTCTGCCGCGCGGGGGGACAGTGTCACACGGGAAGGGGGGGTCTGCCGCTTGGGGTAATGGCGTCACGCGGGGAAAGGGGCCCGGCGCGAACGATGACCACGCCGACCGCGGGGTCGGGGGTCCGGCTCGAACGATAAACAAGGTGACCGCGGGGGCAGGGGTTTCCGCTCAGGCTGGAAGGGGGGATTTTATATTAATTTGTTAAGCAGCGTACCATTGGAAAAATAAGGTAAATGAAGATATATTTTAAATAATATTTTTCAATAATGATGAAACAATTTTTATTGCTCATTACCATAATTCAATGTAGTACGTACAAAAGTCGTTGAATTAAATATTTAATTGAATCTGAATAAAAGGTATGAATTACTTCAATCCATATAGATAACCTCATTATATAATTTTTCTAATCGAAATATATATATTTTTCTTGATTGACTCTTATTCCGAGAATTGATTTTACTGCTTCCAAATTTTTGATGTCAAATTCTGAAGCTGTCTTCTTATTTATTCTACATGGATATCTCGACAGCGATGAGGCGGCTCCGCGTAATTTGATATTCGCCCTATTAAGTGCTGACAATGCGGCAGCTGCCTGCTACCTATTTTCCGCAATTTGCGACGAGATCACGGAGATTATAATAATTTTTAACGAGTGTGTGAACATTATGATTTAAGCGTTATGGGAAAGAAAGGTAATTTTAAGGTAAATGAAACTATTTTTCAACAATGAAATAATTTTCTTATTTTTCATTACCATAATTCAATGCTGTACATGATAATAATATTATGTGATATTGGCTATTTATTACTAGCTTCCTAAAGAATATCATCTAAAGCGTATGCCAATAATTCGCAATCAACAAGCAATACGCTATCAAACGTACCGCTCTCATATATCGCTTTCGGAGCATGGCATGCATCGCTGACATTGCAACGTTTTATAACATTTAAAAATAGTTGAAACTTATTATCGACAGTATATATATTTTCACATAACCAGCAATACATATGTTCTGTACAATGTTCCAAACTAACATAAAGAGCATTGTTGAAGATTTTAAACTTAAATACTTATCCAACAATGTCAACCGTAACATCCTCCCTATATGCATCGTAGTAAGTTCTATTTTTAAATCTTGAATCCACAACGGATGAGTAGTCATTGTTGTCGATTGTATTTATCGTTTGATATCTGGACGTTGTCGAATGAACATTTTCCAGGCTGCAAACGGTAATATTATGCGATGTCCATGATTATATCCAATAAGTAGATGTACACAAGAGACAGGTTCAACGCGTATTCTAATGTCCAAATATTTATAGCACGTCGGTGTTAACGCATATCTGCGTCCTAAGATGTGTTACACGACGCTAGGACGATACAGGAGGAATACTATAAATGGAAATAAATATAAAGATTTGATCAATCCTGAATTTGGAAAAAAAATATCAGTATAAAAAATCGAAACTTACCCATCCGATTGTGTATCGGAAGTTGGAGTTTCAGTATTTTGTATCGGAACGTAATAACTCATGGTCTTATTATTTTCCTTAGCGGATAGCATCGTATCTGCTTGTAGAAAATGCTTTTGAACAAAAATCGTAATATCAGATAGCAACTTATGCAGTTACATGCCAGAGGCCGCCTTTTAAATCATATGTATACCACCTCTCAGCACACTTTCGATGGCAGCACCGCTTTTGGAGGCGCGCTCGTCGCGCTATTTCGATGATAATACCGAATTCGATATTTGTTTTGTGGCGACCTTCCTACACTCGCCACTAGGAGTCACCTGGCGAGCATTTTTCTCGCAAGTGCTCGAGCTAGGTCACGGTTCCTATATATACGAGTTCTGACCTGTCCCTTCCTATCCCTGTGTCTAAGGCAGGGGCCTGCTAGGTAATCCTTACTGATGAGTCCACTAGCAGGTCCCGGACGAAACACCCCATCCCATTGCTTTTGATTCTCACCTCACTCTCCACAACAGCCACAGTTTATTCAAGGTTATGTCAACAGCCACATTCTGTGATAATATATATTTTTATTCAGAAAAGTTGCATTTGTCACTCGTTAAAAGAATATAGATCTAACATTGGTTTTTTTTATTACATATAAGATTCCAATGAATTTTCATGACGAATTTACCACTAATTACATATTTTAAATACGTTTTGTAAAGCGCAATTCTTTACATATTTCTTGCAACGCATAGTATTGTTAATATCTAATGTGGTCAAATGTCGCAACGGTTACGAGACGCGACGTAACAAATTTTGAAACCATATCCGAGGATCACGAGTCAGCGATGAAATACAGAATCTTCGCGTCTATAGAAAAGGGCCATAGAAATAATATCTGAGAAGATAGATACGGTGCCTAAAAAATAGCATCAGCTAAGTTCAACACGACAATATCCTCGTTCGAACCATTATTCAACCACTGTTCAACCACTCTTAAACCACTGTTAAACCACTATTGAACCACTAGTGAACCACTACTGAACCACTGTTGTAACACTATCGAACCACACTGAACCACATTGAAGCACTATTGAACCACTAGTGAACCACTATTGAACCACTATTTTATCAATAGTGAACCACTGTTGTACCACTATGGAACCACTCGTATCGCTATCGGATCAGTATCGAACCACTGTCATCAACAGGAAAACATGCCTTAAAATGGAATAACGTTGCAACGGTTACGAGACGCGACGTTGCAAATTTTGAAACCATATCCGAGGATCACGAGTCAGCAATGCAATCATACAGAATCTTCGTGTACATAGAAACGTGAAATATAAATAATATCTGAGAAGACAGATACGATGCCTAACAAATAGGATCAGCTAAATTCAACAAAATGTGATGAATGGACTCAAACATATTATATATGTTATAGTAAAGTATATATTGTGGCAACGCAAGAAATTTTACGTTCCTTGAGGACCACTCGGGTCGAAACGGTTCGACGGTGTAACGAACACATGGTTTTTCTCTCTCGTAGCCACACTTATCTCCGGCTACACACTATCGCGACGAACCGAACCTCTCTCCCTTCGTCCTGGGAAATGCTCCCTTGTACGATGGGAATATAGAACGAAGGATTTCGGAAAGCGGGGTCATTCAGTGTTGTATAATTATAACGGCAACGTGCGACGTGCACGTTGAATAAGGTCACATGTAACACGCAAACTGTTAATCATTTTCCCTATAACACCCAAAAATAAATTGCAAAGTAATAGACAATAAGAATACGACTTCGATAAGAATTATTTCCATGGAACTAAGAGATCTTCACTTGTTTCCATCCGATGGTCTTTAAATTTGCAGTTGATAAACTTCTACCGTAATATTGACTCTGTTTTTGTATAAAGAAGTTCGAATTGACACTGTCCTACACATCAAGATTATACAGGGTGTTAATCTACCTATGGACTTAAATGAAATGGGGGTTCAAGACGATGAAATAAGACGAAAATCAAGAGTGACGAAATTTCGTTAAACGCTTCGTTAATTAGTTATTAGCAGTTAAAGATTGCCCCGATATTGCAGTTAAAGATTCTTTACTTTATCCTGTAACCGAATAGTTACTTAATTTCAGATAAACTTTACATTGTCATTTACATATTAATTTTAATGCTGAATCTGTCTGTACTTCGGCTGGCTGCTCGCTCCATTAAATCCCAACTCGCATACTAGCAGTATATACGTATTACTTACTATTTTATCCACATCGTTTTTTATTTGCCTTGTAATACGAAACATCAGAATTTATATATCAATCTTTGCGTGCTATTTCTCGTATTTTTATTTTATTGGTCTCTGGATATCAATTACGCTTTTCTGTCAGTAGTGTGCGTTAATTGTATGCCTCATGTAACTCAAGGTCGGGTGTTGACATACACTCTCACACGCGGAATTAACGTAGTATGAGGTAGTTGTAAATGAGAAAATGGTGTGCGTGATTGTCTTCTCGCGGTGTTACTTGCTTCGTGTATGTTACTGATCTGATCTTTTTTGTTGCCACTAGAGCCCATGGCCTTTCCGGGTCAGTAAACAATTCGCTGCTTGATCTTCCTGAGTTTGGAAATAATGCTAGTCAGCGATTTAGGATTTGTTAAACACTCTTCCTCTTAGGCCTTAACGCGGTCGCTGAGATGGAGTGTTACAATGATGTTTGCAAGTGCGATGACGGCTAACAACGTCGGGAAGTTCTTCCAGGTTCTTATCAACGGTATTTTGCACGTTGCAATATACGCCAGAATGACTCTTCGGAGATCCCCCTTTTACAACACATGTCGGGTTCTCGAATGGTCAGAAAGCAAATGTTGTCAGCGGACAGCGGTGTGATCACTTTAGACGACTGTTTCTCCGAATGTGATTGTGTGAGTGTACTCTTTACGAAGGATAGATGTGACGAATGTTAGATTTTTACGAGTGAATGAATGAATGAATGTGCCGCTTGTTTCTCGAATGCAGCGCTTGCCGATACTCATCGTGCCAGCTATTTGAAATGTACTTTTACGCTTTCTAATTGTGTGACCTCCGCCACAATTTGTTGTCCGGAACGTCCATCAAATCACATTCAGGTATAGTCTTCCGCTCACTTGAAGTCCCGCGGCAGGAATGCGAGTAAAGTGGAAGGGATACATCTATTCCCACGCACATATTCAATTCTGGTTCGCTATCCGTCACGGCAGTTATAGACACATGTGGACTGACTGACAAGGAGGTCAGCGCGATAGAAGGAGATAATGAGATACACGCCACTGGCAGAGCCCCATTGTCGTAGATGTAACAAATTGCTATTATACAATAGTTATATCTGATACAGGACAACAATTCATGCTAGTTTTTTTTATAATACGCTGGGAAAGCATCGGTTATATAATTACCAGTAGGACTACTATATGTTATCATAGTAATATCAAATTTTAATGTCTTTGGAACATTGTTCTCTTGGGAAACATAGCTTGATAGTCTTCTGTAGAAAATGACTAGAGTTAAATCGGATTATGTTATACAAAATATTTGATTCCATTAAGGTTAATTAATTATATTTCAAAATCATCTTTGATACTCCACTTACAGAAAAACGGTTGACATTACATAATATCCTTTTTTATACTAAATACCTCTTGCGAGATAAAACGTACATTTTATGCATTAAACATAAACATAAACAAAACCTCAGTAGTTTATAGTCTCCAAATTTTATATTTATATGCGTATTGAGATAGGGACACAATTGAAAACTATTCCTACTACTATGGCAGAGTGCGTGGCTAAGGTTCAGAGCGCGTGGCTCGGGTGGGGATGGGCGTCCCGATCCCTCTTTGCCCCTGTGCCTCTTTGCGTGAGACTTCAAGTGAGCAAAAAACTATAATTAAGTCGGTGAATTGCATATTAAGAAATGGCTAGGGGACAATGCAGTGAGGTCGGGATTATCGGAAGAAGGATGTAAGGGACGGGAGTTGACACTGCTTCAACTTCCATTATAAAATTAATTCGGGTGGAATTATTAAATCACTAATGTGATGATTATGTGGGAGTAACATCGGATGTTACTATTCATTGACACATGTTTTAACCTACGACCAACTCGCAATGTGGGTCCTAAATTTATATAAGGATTTAAATTTAATGGTTCGCTTCTTTTCAGCAATTAAATTTTTCGTTTTATGCATTCTATTTCTGTCGCAAAGATATCTCATCGAATTTCTTTTCTTATTACTAAGTGAACATTTTGAACCGTTTGCTACATTAGCTCGCCCTTGCTATTGATTTTATTTCTTCAATAGTTAGCAAAACGTAATGGTTTTCATAAAAACCTCTTTTGAGGATACATGCTGTGTAAGGGGACTTATCGGGTTTGTTCAGCGCAAGCTGAGTCAAACATCGTACAGTTAGAAATGGGGCACGAGCGGTTCTGTGGGTTACTGTATTCGGTTCAAAGATTTCAATTGCGTCGTCTATGAGATCGTGCAATAAAATCGTTTAAAAGGCTCTGTCATCAAGGTGTACGTTAATCTGCCTGACCATTTTCTCAATATCTGCCGTCAATAGAAAAACATGAGGCCGAAGCGGAAGAAGTCTACACTCGACTCCTTTATAACCGCGTGATATGGTAGGTAGAAACCCTTGCCGTCTCAATCCTTACTGACCTGTGTCATATGTCCTGATGAGATGTATTCTTGCAAGAACTGTTCATAATACTCCAGATGACTAGGATTTCGTTGGAACTTGGACTCTGAAGCATAAAATCATTTCAATATGAGATTCACAAATGCGCTTCTTCCGTTGAGTAAAAGGCAAACGCACCATATATCTTCCGTTAGAATTGCGGAATATAGTTTCAAAAGTGATTTTCACAGTCTAATTCTTCCTTTAAAAAGTACTGTTTTTCAGGAATCTCCTTGATCACACCACTTTTACACGCTTGGCTCTAGAACACCGTGATAACCGGAACAGAACACCGGGCACGCGCTCCTCCTAACCGATTGATTAAGGAAACAATGGAAGTTGTGATATTTCACCGGCGATCCATCTCCATCTCTGTGTCCAGTTGACCACATCTGCACTGGTTCGTGTCCGAAAGTTTAAGGCGGTGCAAGGGGCTCCTGATCCGCCCGTGTCTGGTCAGGATTTGAGCCAGGTTATGGCTGATCCTGGGATCCCGGAGCTCAAGCCTTTTCGTAGTCTCCCCGAAGAAGGCCCTTGTTGTTTTCCCCTGCCCGGAGGCGTCCCAGCCGGACTGCTAGGCCTTGAGAGTTTCCTCGCGTATACGCCTTCTGGTGGCAGCCACGACATCCACAGTCACTGGCTCTGCAGCTGGTGTGTATTGGAAGCTGCCAATCTGGAACTCCTTGTTCTTCCTGAGCCAGTATCGCGCTATCCTCTCTCGAAGTATCAGGCGTATTGGTGGTTCGGTTGCCAGTACTGTAAGCGCATCATTTGAGGTGGTCCTGTAAGCACGAGTAATCGCTAGCAGAGGCTGCCTCTGCGCACTTGTTAGTCTTCTGGTATGGTGCAGGTTTAGTTTCTCCGCCCAGCCGGCCACCGCATAACAGAGAATTGCCAGAACCAGGCCCTTGTATATCGTCCTGACAATCCTGGTGCTAAGTCTCCAGTGGGCCTTAGCGAATCTCAGGAATCCGGAAGAGACTCTCCTGGACTTCGCTGTCACGTATTCCACATGGGGTGTAACACTGAGTCTTGTTCCAAAGTGAACACCAAGGTATCGGACCACTGGCTTCATTTTCAGGGTTTTATCCCCTATTCTAACCGACGGCGGCCTCCTAATGTCCAGGGAACTCTTCAGAAGGATCATCTCCGATTTGGTCTCTGACAGCTTCAGTTTCTGTCTATTGTACCATTCAACAAGCTCACCAGTGATGACGTTCGCTTTTAGTTCAATCACTGATCTGGAGTCCGCACTAATAACCACTATGAGGTCGTCCGCGAATGCAATAGACTCACATCTGCCGCGAGCCGCAATCTCGATGGCCTCGTCCAAGACCAAGTTCCAGAAAAGGGGCCCCAGTACCGAACCCTGGGGACACCCCTTCGTCACAATCTTTTCCAGTGACTTCCTAGCACGCATGATATTTGCCCTCCTGTCCTTGAGGTAGCTCTGCACTAGACCGTACAGGTTCTTCGGACCGCCCCTGTTTTTTAAGTTCGCTAGAATACTGGGACACCACACATTGTCAAATGCCCCGGATATGTTGAAAAGCAGGCCCACCGCATATTTACCCTGGGACTCCCTAACCACGCGGTGCAGCTCCACTATGGCGTCCTCCGTGGACCTGCCTACACGAAAGCCATATTGCCTTTTGAGGAACGTGAGTCGTTGTTCACCAGACCCCCAAGGCGCCCCGCCATTGCGCGCTCCAGTATCTTGCCTGTCACCGGAAGGAGTGATATGGGCCTATACGATCTGGGGTCGGTCTTGTCCTTGTCCTCCGCTTTGAGCAACACTCGGATCTAAGCAGCTTTATACTGTGTGGGGAATGTCATGTGTAACAAGCAGCTGTTGAGCATGTGCAGAAACTCGGGCTGAAGCTCCTGCCACGCCTCCCTGATCATTTTCACCTCAATGAGATCGTGTCCTGGAGCTTTCTTTACGTTTAGTTTATTGATCATTTTTGAGATTTCTTCTGTCGCGAAGGGAGGGCTGTTGGCTGTTCCTTGTGTTTCTAATGTAGTGTTTCTAACGTTTTTGTGCCAGTCTGTTTCTGTTAGTAAATCGTTGCTTGGTACCAATGTGTCTAGTAGTATTTGTGCTGTTTCGGTCCATGTACTTGTGTGTGTTTCGGATATTGCAATGTTGCTCTGTGCCGATTCCAGTCTGAGTTGTTTGTTTGCAGTTTATATACGAGGCTCCAAGGTTGTCTATTGCCCTCTCCCTCCACGAACCTTTCCCAGCTGCTTTGCTTGGCATTTCTGACCTCAGATGCATACTTGTTTCTTACTTTTTTGAAGTTTTGGAGCAAGCGTTTTCTTGCGGTTTCATCGCTGGTTCGCTGCAGCCTGTGCCTGGCTTCAAACATCTTTTCTCTCAGTTTCCTGCACAGACTTGCTATATGTCATTTTTTTCGGAATAGTATCATTGGCTGCGTCCAAAATAACTGTATCCATAGTGTCGGTTATTGTTTGCGCGTCACCTGTCTCGAGGATCGGCCTGGCTTCGGTGATTGCTCGGTTTATGTGAGCCCGAAACTCGTCCCTATTTGCTCTCTTAATATTAAATCTATTACCGTCTTGTGTCAACTGTGTTGCCTGTTTCGCAAGTATGATTTCAAAGATTATAAGTCTGTGGTCACTGTTAATTATGTCAGGGTGAACTGTCCAGTTTTTGATCTTATTGACTATTGAATTTGTGGCTATTGTGATATCAATGTTAGATTCGCCGTGAATGTTGTTGAAGGTGGGCACATTACCGGTTCTATTTAGTATTGTTAGAGATGTATGCGTGATTTGTGGGAACCTGTGTAGGTGTGTAAGCGTGCGACAGTGTTTTGTTATTTATCGAGGGTCTTCCAGAATGTTCCCTACGGCTTATTCTATGACGCGTGGAGGACCTTCCAGAATATTCGAACCTAATACTCCTAACTAATATAAATGACAAGAGCGTGCTCGACGCCGCGCAGTTCACAGTTGATAGTTGTAAGAATTGGATGTATGAGTCGTTTAATGACATTTATCTGTTTATACGTGTATTACTTGTAGTTTATAAATAAAACAATTTCTTTCGTCACTAATTTCATAAAGTCTAACAAGTATTATTAGTCTATGTTGAGCGATTACTTCCTCGAGTGCCTCACCTCTCTGTTCGGATGTTCCGTGGTGGGCTGTTAGCCCATGCCAGGAAGCCGACGTCGTGTTGGCATCCATACATACAATCAGATCTCTCCCCTGGAGAGTGTTAAAAATTTTTTCCAGCTGCTGCAGGTAGGCGCAGATCGGGTCCGAGTGCTGCATATAGGCGCTCACAAAGTAAAATGAGGTGGACTGCAACATCATTTCAACACATGTAAAGTGCGTGGAGCAGAGATGCTCCAACTTCAGGCATTTAATATCCAGATTTCGGACCGCTATGGCGGATTTAGGACTCACATTCCTCACCATACTGTTGAAGGCTCTGGCGTCCAGGATGGTCCTTTTCGTCATCCCCAGACCCCTGATAGTCCCATTGGAGTTGTAGGGCTCCTGGAGGGCGATCGCATCGATTCCCAGCTCCATCATGGACACCCTGACGTCGTCTAATGCAACCCATGAATTTTGCGCATTTAATTGAGCTAGTCTTACTATTTGCGGAGATCCCATGTTTTCGCGTCTATTCCCCATAATCAGTCTTTGAGATTAGATTAGACAACGCAAACTTGTATGCCGGGCACTCCGAGGACCTCGACGAGTGATTGCAAGGCTTAAGCGCCCGCTTGCAATTAACGCACTGTGGGTTCTCCTGCTTCTTGGGGCATTCCTTAAATGCGTGTCCTTCGCCACCGCAGTGGCCGCAGACTACCTTGGCGACTCTGCAGTGCTTAGCTACGTGGCCGAATGACTGGCATTTAAAACACCTACTCACCACTAAGTAGTCACGCACTCTTAGCGAGTGCCATCCTACGTAGACACGGTCTTGCTTTAAAAGGGTTTCTCTTATCCTAGGCGAAACTTCAAGAACGATGTTCGCTGTCTCTGCGTTTCTGCTGCGGTTTTGTGTGATATTCTTAATCCTTCGTGTGGCTGTTCATTTCCGGAGGTGTTCAGATTTTGTTGGCATAAGGAGGTTAGGAATTCGCTCTCTCCTAAACTATTCGGGACATCATAAATGACGACCCTTGGTCTTCTTTTTGCCGGAAGGCCGGTGCCAGCGGCCTGTATATTGTCATTTTTAAGCACACGCTCCATGTCCTCCTTTGTTGCCGTTTCTACGAGAACGCCATTGTTAGAGATCCATTTGACTCCTCGTATCTTCAGTTTTTCCTTTGCTGGTGCCAAACTGGTAACCAGCTTTTCTTTCGTGGCATCGCTGCTTTTTATCGAACTACCAGCTCTGGGGTATATGGCAACAACGTGGCGGATCGGTGTGGATGAACGTGGAGATGGTCTTGTCACTGCCGGTGCTTTCAGTTTGTCAGCATACGAGCTTGGCTTTTGCGCAGCACTTTTTAGTTCGCGAATTGAATTGGTCGCACCGTGAATAACGCTCTCAAGCTTACGTATCTTTTCGTCCAAAACAGTTGTCTCATCCAGTTTCTTGGTCAGGTTTATGTTCTCTTCAGAGAGACGCGAAATCGTCTGGAACGTAGCCATAACGCACTCCTTGATTTTTCGGAGTCCTTTCTCGTTTATCTGTTCAACGGAAAGATTGTTGCAGTAATGCGCAAATTTCTTGTACATCTTCATATCGGGTGCGCGGTCTGTGTCTGAGTCAGAGGGAATAATTGTCCTTCCGTTAGCCTTCGAAGAAGACTTCGGAACTGGATTCACAAATTCATCGTCAGTGGTATCCGGAGCTGGTTTCTTTTTCCGGCTGCGATACGAACAATCAGCATCCGAACCGTCCTCCTCACTTCTTTTCTCTTTACGTTTTAGCAAATGTTTTGCCAAGACGATTGTTTCATCGGCGGACATTTCATCGCACTCCATACCTAATGATACACTAAAGACAACTTAATGAGCAAAGAAAAAACCCTTATTAATGCGACACTGGCGGTCCAAAAGGCACCGCGCCCTATTGGCACGACGCTGAACATCTAAATCTAAATTCTAAAATTCTAAAGGGGCACTGCGCCCTTGTGGCACGACACTGAGTATAAGGGGCACCGCTCCCTAATGATACGGCACTAGCCGCCAGACCAATATGGCCGACCCACCGACCACGTGGCGATAAAATAACTTGAAAATTAATATCTACACTATTTCTTATCCGATTTTAGTTCTGTTTGTCTTAAAATGTTCAGAAAAATTTTCCGCGCACGTACGTATATGAAACTTATTGGCACAAACTGTGTTTTACCGCACAAAACGAAGCACGACACAAAACGGCACGTGCACGTGGAAAATATTTTCTTCGCTAATATCTACGTTATTAACCGGAATTTTTTCACAATATTTCGCACACTATTGCACATTTACACACACCGGGAGAATGTTGTTTCCCGGTAGTGTGGGTCTCCCCCGAAGTGTTTACCCACTAAAACTCCGTCTGTATTGTGCCATGGGAATGCAGACAGCACACTTTATTCGCTGATAATTCGCTGATCGCAAGCAGTATATAGGTTACGTAAACGACCCTCAGCCAGGCAGGGTCTAGGAATTGTATCCGTGGGCCGCAATATGCGTTCGAAATGTCGATGTTCATGTGTTCTGCATTTCACACGTTGACGCGCAATTAGCTGCGTTCTTCATCGACCCAGGTGCCAAGTGATCCACCGTTCAGGGTAATCGTATAATATTGTATTTCGTTCATTGGTCTAAATACTCGGTTCAAAAGAAGCCGAGATACCGACGCAACTCCGCGAAGGAGAGGCGGGTTAGTCGCCGCGTCGCAACGGATTTTTTACGTCCGTTATATGCGAAGATCGATCGACGACACAATATTGTGTCCCGGATGTTTGTTTGTCGGATCGTGGGGAGGCACGTAAATGTGGAACATCCGCACACGTTGATCCGACGATGGGGCGCAAAGCACGTTTAATGAAAAAGCAACCTCGAGGAGATCGTCGCAGCACAAAGAAAACGACGGGGATTGCCTCGATAACTGGATTCATCGTGTTTAATTTAACGACCTCCCTGGAAGCAGATGGCAAAACGCTTGCAAGCAGGTCCGTCTCCTAACCGTTACCAAGTTCCCGAGGTTGTTCATTCGGATGAGAATCTGTAAGTGCCGACGATCCCGTGTTAATAAACCTGGGCACAACCTTCCAGAAGCGGTCTTTCGTCCCATCGATTCGTTGCGAGTAAAGTCGTTCGATCTGGCAACGACGTGGGCGTCAAGAGTCTCGACAACGAAGGTAACGCTGCTGGCGTACCAAAAGATTCGTCCTCCCCAAGCGAGTACTACGGTCAGGGTCGAATGTAAACAGAGTTTACACAACGGACACAAAAATCTGTGCGGCTTTGCATTTCATTGTGGTTCCTGGTTACTCGACGATGATCCCCACGTATGCAAACACACAGTGTGGGATCCATCAGTTTTGGACACGTATATAACCTCGGGCGCAACCGCTCAGGAGGTAATTATTGTTGTTCCCATGATGGGTATGAAGCGACACTCCGTGAAGTCTTTATGCTCCCTGGGGCTTCGTTGTTCGACCCCAGCGGGGTAACATCTAGTTCTTTCCTCTCCTTCGCCTCCCGTATAGAATTCTTTAAAAACGGAACGGTTGAGCACCGCGAAATTCGCCGTCAGTTTTTGTCGGTTGTTCCCGTTTGCGATGTCACCGTGCAGCGGTAGGCATCGCAAAAAACCGTTGATGAAAACGACCTAGGCTCGCCTGTTTTTCAATGTACTTGCCATGCACCGTCCATTGCGTGAGTCGTTGGAAAACAAAATAGGTGATGGGCTAGGTCGCACGTGCCGCGGCTTGATAGAAAGACAGAGAGAAACAGGAATGGCAAAGAGAAAAGGATATGAGAATCGTCAGCGCCTCTTGTCGGCGCTGAAATTAACGAAATTGCGCGTTCGTCGGGGGAAGCCGACGAACGGCACAGTGTATCACAGGACCTCGAGCGGGCGACTTCGGCGATCCAAGTCGTGTCGCGGAACGAGAAGCATCCTACAGAAGAAGAGTAACGCGAGTAACCGGAGTCTCCACGTGGCCAACGTGGGTCGACAACTTGCTTCCGCCGAGAAACCAGGCGTTGGCGTCCTGCTTCTTGGCCCGATCGTCGATTGCAGGGAAGGGTGCTCTGTGAATCAGGCACAAGACAGTCGCCTACCACTTTCGTCGCCCTCATCTGCCGCTGGACTAGCCGTGCACTCCCGTGAGACTGTTTCCAAAGACAAGAGAGGATCCAAGCGGTCCGCAGGATCCTCTTGTCTGCTCATGCGCTCACGGTGCATACACAGAAGGCGTCAGCACCCACTGTGGTTGTATATGTGAGGGAATTCAAGGCCGAGTCGGGTGCACCAAGGGAGGAGACTTACAACCTCCACCTTTTGGGGCCGATTCCGATGTCATCTGAAGACGTAGAGTAGACTCCTTTTTGGTTTGTTGCCCTCGTCAAAAAAGTACAGTCTACTTCGCTGCACAGGCAAAAGGCAGTTGTCACCACGAGCCGACGGCAATCGTGCGTGACGTAGTTCGGCTAGCTGATCATACACGGAGCCCGTGACGTCAGACTTATAGCGAGCGATTTTGTTCCAGGATCATCGCGGAGGCCGCCGGGAGAAGGGACGGAGCCGAGCGTCGAGCCCCGACAGCCGAGGCGTTTTTGTGTCTCGATCTCTCTCTTTCTCTCTTAGCTGTAACAATATACGGCCGTTCGTTGCACGAGCGGCGAAAATAAATATTGTGTAATATTTTTAACCTCTTCCCCTTTCCGAGCTGTTTGGAGTCCGGGAATCCGAAACGCGAATATTAATTTACGTGGACTCCAAACAGAATATATACTGGAAAATATGCACTCGCCAAATCGGATCTCGTTGATCAACATTGCCATGTCTCTCCGACACGAGGAATTTTTCGACATATTTTGGCGTCATTCATTTTTTGTATTATTTATGAGTGTGGGGCGTGCCGTTTTCTGTGTTTCTTTATATCACATTTATAATATATGGTCGCTGCTATTCTCATATGCGCCCTGACCAAGGATGTGTGACATTCATTTGTATATGCGTGGACGTGGTACGGTAATACACATTTATTTATGTTATTTGGATGCCGATTCGTCATTCTATATTGTGTATGTCGTTAACATCATATTATATAGAGAGAAAAGTAAGGCGGCGTGTCTTCTGTTACGACCTCACGCAAGCGCCCTTTTTCTTTTAAATATGTGTGACTTTCGTTTGATTTGAACTTTTGCTTATGAATAGACAGCAGACATATCATATAGATGTGTATATATGTATATATATATATATATATATATATATATGTAAGCTTTGTGTGTGTGAGTTAGTGCGCAGACGCAGGAGTAAGACAAAAGCCACGCGGACGACACGACCAGGTGGAGACGAATCGAGCCGAGGAAGATAAAGAGAAAGACCTCCAAAATTAATAGTGAATAGTGTTAGAATAAATTGGAATCATAGTTCGAACGGAAGCACGAACATTTAATTTTTGATTCTTTTATTTTAGGTTAGTCAATTATGTGTAAATATTGTACATGTCTCTTGTTTTAGGTTAATCAATTAGGTATAAATATTGTATGTAATAATTGCCATCTACTAAATAATAATCACTTTTATTTTAGAAGAATCATATTGTGTTCGTCTTCAATAATTATCCACACATTACACACATATATATATATATATTGTTTAAAAAATTAGATTAAAAAAAGCAAAAGAAGAATAAGATACAAGATAATCTGGTATCTAGGAAAGATGGTACTCTTTATTTTCTATTAGGTTCTGGTGGTATGTGGAAAAGGTTAATGGTAATGAACAATAGACAGTAATGTATTTTAAAAGATAAATTTATTTTGTTCTAATACGCTTGGATTGAAGGGAATTATATTATAAGGGGTTTTTGCCACGAAATACTTCAGGCCACACTTATACGGAAAACAATTTAATTTAATCACAGACCATCGACCTTTAGTCTGTGTTAATTCGCTAAAGGACTTGACGCCCAGACTATTGCGTTGAAGACTGAAGCTGGCCGAATACGAATACAGTGTAATTTACAAGCCCGGGAAATACAACACGAATGCGGACGCGTTATCGAGAAATCCTCCTGAAATCACAGTTCTTCCCGTAACATCCTCAGACTCATCCGATGAACCCCTTTTCTCGAGACCAACACCACGCATCCCAGATCCATTCCAAGTATCCGACAAACCAAACCACCCACCCGGCCCGATGCATCAGCAACCCTCCATGTCCAACGAAACGCCAACTACTACCATTCCTCAAGAAATATCAGACACTGTATCCCGACATCAAACCCTAATATCTATTCGTGAACGAACGATACAAAGACCAGACAACCTCGTCATTTTCCTTGCCGCGGACGGACAACTCCTTGATCCCGCAGGCAGAGATTTAGCCTTAGCCGACAAATTACCAGTTTTGCAAGATCCAATGATAGGCAGAGCCAAAGTAACGAACTTCGAAAACATCACCTCAGTCGCTTAATCATCAAACCTAGCTTCGCACATTCACTTGATGAAACCGATTTGAATCAAGCTCTAGAATCACTTATAGACGTTACGCTAGAACTAGACTTAGAGACACTAAGAATATCCCAATAGGCCATAGATGACGTGCCTTGGAATGCTATTAGATCGAGATTGCTAAAATTGTTCGAAGATACACAGGTCAAAATTTTTACGTGTACCAATCAAATAATAATACCGCCGACGGACGAACACAATGACATTATCACTGAACACCATTCATCAGCATTTCCAGGACATAAGGGAATTACGAAGACACTAAAACGCATCAAAGAAAAATATTTCTGGCCAGCTATTAAAGAAGATGTACAAAAATTTGTGAACAACTGCGAATCATGCCAAAAATTAAAACTCGTTGGGACCAAGATCAGAATGCCAATGACACTGACCGACACACCCGGACGCGCGTTTGACATGGTGTCCATGGATATTGTGGGTCTCTTCACAGAATCAAAAAACAAATTCCTTGATATCTTAACCTTTCAAGACCTCGTCACAAAGTATTCTCTAGCAGTTCCTATCAAAAGCCCTGACTCAATCGAAACCGCATATGTACTCATCAAACACATCATATGTAGGTTTGGCGCACCGAAAGCTATCCTAATAGATCAAGGCACAAATTTCATAATCGCATTAATACGAATAGTTGCACGAAAGTTTAAGATCAAGCAATTTAAAACCACGGCTTTTAGACCGCAGAGCAATGGATCCATTGAGCGATCGCATCATGAGCTCGCGGAATATCTAAAACAATTTGAAAACAAATCTAATTGGGACGAATGGCTGCCGATGGCCATGTTTAGTTACAACTCGAGCGTACATAAAGGTACATTATACACGCCTCACGAGCTCGTGTTTGGTCACATGGCACGACTCCCCACGGCGGATTCCTCCATTTCTGCGCAAAAGAATGAATCACACGTAGGATATTTAGAAACCCACCAAAAACAGCTATTTGAAATTCAAAACCAGGCTAAACATAATCTAAATAAAGCAAAGTTAAGAAGCACACAATACTACGATAGGAAAGTCAATGTACAAGAATTCAAAGAACAACATTTAGTGTATCTTTTAAAGGAGCCGCGACGCGGAAAATTAGACGCACAATACGTAGGTCCCTATGTCGTCGAAAAACTGATTCCACCCAGAAATGTAAAACTCAGAATAAGAGACGATCGATACAAGATAGTACACGTCGACAAAATCAAGCGAGCAAGGTCCTAGCAATTATCCCTTCGCGAGCAGCAAACCCCCACTCTAGCACTAAGGACTATAAAGGACACGAACAATGCCCAAGTGTCTCATTGTTTAGTGCACCGTACCCCGGGCAACATGTTCTAAGTCGTGTTAATGTGCGCGTTCGCGAGTGTAGCCAGTGGTCTCAGCCTATGACTGTGGCGGCCAGACTTTAAACATTTCGACATTTTCGATGATAGATAAACCCAGTTGCGAATTCGCGAACATTAAACCTAAGACGGAAAGTAAACAAATTCAGTTATTGCAACTCACAGACTACGATGAAACAAAGGTGATACAGTGTAATGTTGAAATAGACAGAACAATATACCACTGCGAATGTACTCTCATGTATGAATCGTGAGTAACGGGAGACAACGATATACGTTAACAATATCGCGACAATCTTGTCGCATGCTTCATACCACGGGAACCATTTACATTACCCCTTCGTCACAAATTGGCGGAGTTCTACTCAACTCTACTACATCCAGAAGCCTATCTTTAGCCGGAGCCATATCCAACGGTGGAAGATGTGATGGAACAACCTACAGCAACCCATTTAGAACCTGGACAGGTGTCGTGGTTCTGGCCGTAGTAAAGGTCACCATTCGAGATTTCACGGCCCCAGTAACAGTGGACTCCAACCAAGTGATTCTCCGATCCGGACAGCGATGTAAATTCCAAAAAGGATACTGCCTCGATAATGAGGATGGGTTCTCATACTGGGAATCTGCACCCTTAGACTCCTGCAATTTCAACCACTACAGCATATTATACGAAGGGTAGGCAACACGAATTACGGCCAGACAGGATAACTCACCAACAGTCTATTCACTGGAGTCTCAGGATACGACATTCGCTCTAACAGCAATCTCACAAACTTCAATATGCTTATATAATTTAATTAAAACAGAACATCTCAAATTATTCATCTTAGAAACCACAATAAATAATAGATTCAAAGCTAAATCAAGAATATCAATTAACAACTTGGACATATTCGTTTATGTAAATATTAAATTTGTTTATGTAGAGAAACACATTAAATCACAGTTGAATCAAATCTATCAGAATGCCGTCAAACAGAAATGCATTCTGGAACAAAATATCCTGGAAAACGCACTCGAATTATTACACTCAGCACCAGCAGAAGTAGCAACCACCATCACTGGAACCTCAGGACATTTTGCAGTCCCAGCTGGTGAAGTCGTCCACGTCATAAAATGTATCCCACCTGTATGCAAAATTTGGAAGACGGAAGACTGTTTCAATGAATTACCAGTCAGTTATAAAAACCAATCGTATTTCCTCTCGCCTCGATCACATATACTTACAAAAACTGGAACAAGGGGAGAATGCAATGCACTAATGCCAGCCATGTACCAGATCCAGCGGACATGGTATCAAGCCACACAGAAGATGATACAAGTTCCAACTCCACAAAAGCTCGCCTCATTCATGCAGTTAGAATGGCACTACGTAAATCCACAGAATCTGGCAACAGGCGGAATTTACAGCTCAGAAGATCTAGAAAAGTTACAAAAACATATAATGTTCCCATTAGAGAAGACAGCCATAATTCACACGATAGTACAGGGAGCATCTGGTCAGAAGTTTTCAACGGACAATGTTCAGCTTTTCAAACTCATGGATGAGCTTCATTACAAAAACTCTCAGAATCCATCGGCTCTCGGTTGTGGAGTGTATTTACGAAATTCGCGACGTTCACAGCTGGACTACTCGGAATCTATCTCGTCGTTCGTCTGATAAAAACTATTGTGAGTACAGTGATAAACGGTATGGTCTTGCATTCGGTATACGGGTATGGGGTACACCTATTAGCAACCATCTGGAGCTCATTGACTCAGTTAGTGTTGTTCGCGAAAAAGAAAAAAGACACAAGTTTAGTACAACCAACAGAACTTATTACCCAAAACACAAGCTGTGTTCGTATTGTATGACCGATTCTGTTATATCATAAATGTAAGAATATGTATGAATATGATAGGTTACCGACACTATATATATTACCGACACTAAACACATTACCACCAGTTACCGACACTCCAGTTACCAACACCACACTTACTATTAGCGATAAGTTACCAGCGCAGCCTTATCCTGAGATAATTGTAACAGGAAAGGTTTTAGTCTAAGATAATCCTAAGCGAGCACCGACCAATGACGCAACCCGATAACAAGGATTACCTCACGGAACGATGATGCAAGCCAGTGGACGGCCCCTCCACCGACCAATGATGCAACCAGCATCTTCCCACCACGACTCAATCCACCTATATATAGGATAGCTCAGCGGCAGCTAGGCACTAACTCCCTGACTTCTGCTACTTCGACTCAAACTACTGCATCCGTCGCGTTCATCCCAGTATAAGTATCTCCGTAATTCTTAAGTAAAAGAGTATAAGTGTTAGAATACATCTAAATTAATAAGCCAAATCATTCGTGTCAATCTCTGACGCCCTTTCCTCAGTCTTTGATGTAAGTTAACCAGTAAATTCAAGCTTGATCAATCCACAAAACTCGCATCTCGACTTGTACGCGAGGGCAATTCAAGAGATCCAAGTACGCAACCGTTGGTCGTGACACGTAGACCGCTGGAAGTATTGCCGCCTTTTTATGAAGTCGACGACATCTGTATCAAAGATCCACGATACGAGCTATATCTGGAGGTCAGGAGACATCAACTCCGCAGCGCTTATTGAAAGTAAGACCTAGTTGCAAGACCGCAGTGTCAGGCTCCGCAATTCCCGTGCAGACGCAGACGAGAGAAGCGCGTGACGCAAAAGTACTTCACATGTTAGTTCCGGGATACCTGATGGTGAGTCGCATTCGATTCGTACAATCGGCTTACGTTCCCCGGGACGTAACACTATCAAGCAGGTGGGCTGTAAGCCGTCCGACGAAGATAACAGTAGATAGGGACAAAACGTCGTAGTGATTTTACGTGCGGCACCTGGTCCTAAACCTTATCCACACGACCCCCATAGGTGAGGGGTTGAGATACGCTCAACCAGCGCGCAAGCCGCGTGCCACTGCGCGATTGCTACCATGTTATCCGAAAGAGCAGGCTGACGAATCCCTTGGTCAGGGCGGGATTTTCTAACACCCTTCCAGCTCTGCAGGCTTGCGCCCGAGCTGGGATGACGCAGCTCACCCGCCGAGACGTTTAAGCACCTCCAGCCCTGCGATATGGGCTTTTACCATCTGCCGAGACGAGGCCAACACCAATTGGCTGACTGAGGGGGACAGCAACCCTCGGGCTAACAAGTCAGCTTCCCATGGTACCGGTATTTTAGTCATACCGATCATACTCCATGCTGAGTTTCCGAAGAAACCCGCCACCCAATAGGAGCCTGCTCTCCATGGCCTGCTGTGCGGAGGCGTGGCGCCTATTCCCGGCGGCGTTGGGGTAGCGATGAACCACTGACAAGTCACCACCAGATGTTGCCGTCGGCGGGTAAGGAAAAAACCCTCCTTCACCACTTAAGGATCGTCAGAAGGGTAGACCGTCCCTTGCGGGAGATGGCCCACTTAGCGGTTTGGCCGGAGATATAAGAACTCCAGTAAGTATAGGCTTTGCCCTTGGAGACCAGCTCCATAAACTTTGGCCGTGGAGTTTCCACGGTCCAGTTCTTGTTTTTATTTTTAGTAACGAAATTATGCCTGAAGTGGACAAGCTTCGGCAAGCTTCTTTATCTCTGCTTCACTTTTAGTTTGGAAGTTCTTCGTTAGAAGATCTTCCTTGAGATCATCGGCAGTATGCTCCAAGTCGACGTCTTAAATTATTACGCTCGGGCTTAACTTTTTGGACTCCTCTATTCAGAGCCCTGCTTTGGCTAGCGAGGAGCGCTTGATTATTTCAGCGTCCTCTTTGCTGCCTAATTCAACAATTACGTCTTTAGAGCGTATCTGCCTTATTGATTTTATCTTTCGTGAGAGATTTCTTGATCTCCTCACTGGTTCTCTTGTCGGAGTCCTTGCTGGGGTGGATCAGCAGGACGTCAGTTCTTTCTTTCTTTGTAGCCTTAGCTACCGTTCCCAAGTGGGCTGCTACCCTTTTAGGTGCGCTTCCTGCAGCGCATGCTTGCGCATATGATTGCGGCACCGGCGAATTTGCCTTTATGGCATCGTTCTGCGCTTTAAGATTCTCGTTCTCTATAACGAGCTCTAGAAGCTTCTTTTCCATAAGGCCCCATTTGGCCATTACGGACTTCATCGTATGCTTGTTTATTTTATTATTTTCGCTCAAAAGAGCGGATTCGAGGTCTGACCTCAGCTTTTTAATCTCGTCGAGGTGAGAGCCGCCACAGCACTCCGCCTCCATTTCTGACCCTTCCGAGTCTGTTTGTGTCACTGGGGGAGTTGTCCCCCTCAGCGTTTTCCTCTTAGGGGCACTGGTGGACGCCTTCCTCGTCGCACCAGCGCTCATCCCTGCCTCATCATCAGAGGAGCTGGTAGTGGTCAGCTCCTCTTTGCTTACTTGTTTTGTTGGTTTAGGTGTTGGTTTAGGTGTTGGTTTATTCATGTTTAAGGTTGTTCCCACTTCAACATGAGAGCAACCATGGGCCCCAAAGCTACTTATGAAAGAAGGTCGATCTGGGCAGAGCATCGTTACCCAGGCAAGCCAATATACCTCCGGGGATTGGCAGGTTCCCGGGGACCGGACGCTAGATACAGATGCACCCACCTGTACACGCTAGGGCGCCTAGTCCGTCTCTTGCCCCGTCGCCGCGCCCGCACAGCTTGAGGTTAAGGATTCTTTTATAGAGGCGCTCATCCCCCCGGTTCAGCCGGCTAAGTCAAGACCGCCGCTCCTGTGAAACATGACCACAGCATTACGGTGTGTGCGCGACTCAAGTAATTCTCGGTTCGTTAGGCCCGTACCGCAACATCGAAGCACTGTCTTGCAACAACAGCGTGTCAGCAGCCCCTGAGGTTTCTGTTCTTTCTTTCGGGGATCTCATTCCTTTCATGCACTTTCTGTCATAGTTTATTTTTTCGCTCTTTCCTTTCCGTCTTGACTACTGTTATTTCGCCTTGGAGGCCCCGTCCACCGGTCGGCGATAACTCTCGCAGCTGTAGATTCACCGATAGAGAGCTGGATGGCGGCTGTGGATTCCACCCCACAAGCACCCTCCGAAGGATCCATACGATACATGTTCATTATCACGCCTCACGTTGCAAGAGAGCACTTGATGCAGCGAGCTTTGCAGGGCGTCGGCAAGCCTGTATATCTCGAGCGTTATCCGGTGTGTGCATGGACAGGCCAGTACGAGATACAAGCTTTTGGGCTAGAGCCACTGACGAAGTCCGGTGACTCCCCCCCGAATGAACGCTTCCAGGCCTCATGCCAGCAGAGACGAGCTCCCACGAACTCCCGTGAACATCTACAAGTCGAGGTCACCTCGTCTAAATGCCCCGTGAGGGAGGATTTGCCACTTACTCTTTCGCGCTCGGTATCTCACAGAGGCCCAGTTGCATCGTGTGGTGTTGAGGTAAGTGGACTTTGACCGGAGCCAGCCCGCCAACTTCGCCGAAGTTCTACCTTATTGTAAGCTAAAACCTACAAGGATAAACATCAGTATCATCGAGGTTTCCCAAAGCGATGCCATTTCCAGCCTCATACACCCAATATATAGGGACATTACGTCAGAGTGATTTTACGTGCGGCACCTGGTCCGAGACCTTATCCACACGGCCCCCATGGGCGAGGGGTTGAGATACGCTCAACCAGCGCACTTCTGCGGAATCTCTCCACAGGAGCTACCGTGTCAACCCGGGATTGCAAGCTCTCTGGGTCTTCCTCGGTGAGGGCGGGACTTTTCTAACATCCCTGCTGGCTCTGCAGGCCGGCGGCCGCGCTGGGATGACGCAGCTCACCCGCTGAGGAGATCCAGCGCGTCTAGCCTGCGATGTAGGCTATACCACTGCCCCCGCGAGTCCAAACCTATAGCGACTACGAGGGGAAAACCCTCATCCGTGGGCTCACTTGTAAACCCCCGCGGTACCAGTGTTCGAAGTCGTACTGGTCATACTCGTCGTGGGGTTTACCCACTACCCATTGAGACACTTGCAAGTCTCGACCTGGTTTGGGCCAACTCGGAAGCATGGGGACGTCACTCCCGAAGGAATATGTCGTCCGAGGACGACACTTCCCACCTACGCTCCTCTGCACACCACACACTACACGCTCACATTCATCCATCTCCTCAGAAACACATTTTTCGCATACGCACAGAAACACTCACACGTTCCCTTGCTTTCTATCACACCACTCACATCTACACTATCATCCTCACGCACACGTACAACACAGGCACTCAGGTCCCAGTGGCCTTCATACAACTCGCATTCGGTCAACACATGCTTCCAGTCCTCACACTCCGCACCACACCTACACTGTTCACTGTTGCTCAAACCACGCTGAAAGAGAAACCCATTCATACTGTCGTGTCCTGTCATCAAATAACATGCATGCACACTCGGATTAAAACAATCATCCTCCACTGCAAATGTAAAATCTCTCACATACTCATACGTCACCCGCCCTTTTTTACTTTCATCCCACCTTCTCTGCCACTCAGCATACACATCCTCATTGACTGTATTCATTCACTCTCGCCACAACCTTTCACTCTGGTGCTGAACATTCACGCAACCTGTCATACCCATATCCACTCCGTTCTTCAACCTCCACATCGTACCACGTCTCAGTCATTCAGGTTCCCAAGGTAGCGCACCCATCAACACCTACATACATTCAGTCGACGCGGTTCTGCACACATTCACACACGCATACAACGCTACCCTTTGCATTTATTCATCATGTCCCTTGCATACCCAGACTCCGTTACATCACACCAAACACTCGCTCCATACATCACACATGCAACAAACAAACCCTTATAAATCACACGCACACTTTTCCTTCTCATATCCCACTCAAGCTTCAACACTCTCCTCATTTGCCCCAGTACATTCATAATTTTCTTCCTCAGCCATTCCAAATGTACCTTAAACTGCATTCTCTGACTCATCCATACTCTTAAATATTTCATTCTCTCAACATACTTTACTAATTTTCCATTCATTCGCACACATGGACGTCGACTCGCGGCTACACTCCCTTTCATTAACATACACGCTGTCTTGCTTTCGGAGACGCGAACACCTACATTCTCATCTCAATCACACACAACAGACATCCACTCTGTTCCCTTTCGCTCTACTTCCACTCGGTACTGCCCGTCGACAAGCAACAACAAATCATCCGCATAAGCAACACATTTACATTCACACTCAGTCAGTTGCCACAGGAGCCCATCCATCATCAAGTTTCAGATGAACGGACCACAAATGGACCCCTGCGGACATTCACGCTCTACATTCTTCCACACTGTGTCATTCACCCCACTCATGCACGCAGTGCGCCCCTGGAAGTGATTTCTCCACAGGGGCTTCTTTTCACGCCCAATCTCATTCTATCTCTCAATCACCTGCAACCATTCCTAGTTATCAAACGCTTCTTTGAAATCAACACACATACCCAATACATACTTATTCTCTCCCTCATTCACATACTCTCTCACCCTTTGCCATGCACTCTCCGTTTTAACCATCATTCGTTCAAGACATTTACCCAGCACAGACAACAAACTAATCAGGCGGTATTACGCGGGGTCCGAACGCGGTTTATCGGGAGCCTTCGGCAAAACAACCATTCTAGTCATTTTCCATTCCGCTGGAAATAAGCCCTCACGCAAACACATATTATACACAGTCGACAACCATCCCGGAATTGTACGCCAAATCGCTCTTAGTTTTTCCGTAGTCACAACATCCATGCCTGGAGTCTTCCCTCTCATAGCCAAGGCTACTGCCTTATCAATCTCTTCCCATTCAAAATTCCTTTCAACAACACTCGCTGCATCACTCAGCCTCGTAACAATACTCATACTTGTAGCCGGGAAGAACCAGTCCATCAAGAATCTCACTGCACTCAACCCACGTGGGATATTTTCTACTATGACCATTCAACGCACTCAGTCTCTCCCTCACATTCTTTCCTCGACACATCCTGTACACCGGGCCCCACGGATCCAGGTTTGACGACTCGCTCACAAACTGCTTCCAGTCATTTTCTTTCACTCTCCACATCCCACGTTTATATTCATTAAGCCGCCTCTTATACTCAGCCATTCTTCCATTAACATCCACGCATTCTGCCATAACTTTCGGCACTTTCGCACATTACCTTTCATAATTCCCAATGCTATCGTCCACCATGCAACCTTCCTATCACGCCGCGACTTACTTACTTTCATCCATTTGTCGCTCGCAACCCAGATCGATTGTGAGACCCATCTCAGCACTCCTTGCACGCTTGTCTCATTCATTGCATCCACACCTTGCAACTTTGCCAGTTCTCGCAGCTCATTCATATATCCTTCCCAGTCCACACCCTTACATATCCATATATTACTTTCGACCAACACTCTCGACGCACTCACTCCGTAAATCATACGCACAAGGATCATACTATGATCACTTATGCCCCAGTCATGCTTCACTTTTCATTCATACCGACACCCAGCAGGAACCCCATTCACCAGAGTGACATCAATATCACTCTGCCATCTCATACCCGAGAAAGTATAAAACTCACTCGGCTCATTCAGCACAATCATCTCATTCGTCAAAATCCATTCTTCCAAAATTCCATCTCGCATCTCATTCTCGCGACTGCGACCCCCACCCTTGCTGAACCACAAGGGGGAGGCTGCATTTGCATCCATACTGATCAATACACGCTTCCCACTCAATCACTCACACTCTCTGTCCATATACCTCAGGTACGGTTCGATATCCTTACCGTATCTGCAGTACATGGACACCACATACAACTCACCGAAGTATCCCTTCATTCACATACAGACACCATACTTATCAGTACATTTACTCACACACATCGCTTCAACAGTTGGATCGTTAATCACAACTGCTGCCCTAGCAGGAGCACTTTCGCACACAACCGATCGCCATCCAGCCGGTAAACCACTCACGCATCCTTCTGTCACATACAACTCCTGCAAGAGGGCTACAGACACACCGCGCTCACACATCACACTACCCAAATCACACATAACCGCATACGCCCTCTGACAAATACACTGCAATACATTCATACTCCTTTCAACCATCGGATATCCTTGCCTTCTAACGCTCTAATATTGTCACATAATCCGGGCACTCGACGGACAGAACCGAGTGGTCCGACTTTCTCCCTTTCAATTCATAGTTTCGGCATACAGTCTCTTTTTTGCACTGTTGTTTCAAGTGCCCACTCTCACAGCATTTAAAACACAGTCTCTCTTTCATACTACACTCTCTCATCATGTGCCCAAAAGCAAGACACTTAAAACACCTTAGGACGTTCACAAAATCTCTCACTCTACATGACCTCCAATTTACATACACTCGTCCTTCACTCATTGAGACATCACGCATACTTTTCGTCACTTCCAAAATCACATTACCCAAATCCGCTCCTTTCTTGTTCATTCTACTCACGCTACGCATCCTCTCTTTGAATTCACTCACACTCGCACATGCACTCTTCTCATTCTTCTGATATAATTCATTTATAAAGCACTCATTCCTCATCTAGTTCGGAATATCATACACCACTACCTTGGACCTATCTTCTTAGGTGGCTCAACATTGAGACCCAAGGTATCAAAGATCTTACACTCGCTAAGCATTTTCATCTCCTTCTCGCTGGCGGTCTCAATAGCGAGGCTGCCACTTCTCGTCTTTCGTACCGCTTTTATGCGCACATTCAAACTTCCACTCACATTTTCCAACACCTTATCTTTCACTTGCTCACTGGTCATCTTCGCACGTTCATCCTTAGATTTCACTACCGCAGCATACACATTCTTCTTTTCACTCACACACGGAGCACGCTTACCATCACTCACACTCACACTCTTCGCAGCACCTTTAGTTGCAACACTAGCGAAGGATACGGACTGCTGAGTCATCATACCCCGTCTCACACACTTCTCGCACTCATCCAGCCTTCCTTGTAGCCTCTCATTCTTCGCAATCATCCTCATCCATTCACGTCGCTAATTAGATGACGAGGCATTTGGCTATTTTTTTTTTTTTTTTTTTTTTTTTTTTTTTTTTTTTTTTTTAGGCAGGAGGGGAAATGCGTTTAGGCACACCCGCGGATAGACGGCAGATAGTGTGGGACTCATGCTATTCGTACTATCCACTAAAAGCCCTCCTCCGTCTTATGCCTACTTATCAGGAGGTCGCACCGAAAAATCCCCCTTACCGGGTGCTTAACCGACGCCAGCCCGGTCAAACCGCATAGTTGTTCGGCAGTTATAGATGTTAAAGGCAGTTGCTCCACCTATTAGTACACGCGACGAAACAACTTTGATGTCCCTCCTGCTCATCAATCGAGCGTCCACAAACATCTTTACTGACTTCGCGCTCCATAGCCTCCTCTACGACAGTGTAGCAGAGAAAAACCCAACCTTCTCCGTGCCACTGCTAGAAGCAACTGCACGTCGGAAGCTGGCGTTGTCAGAGTAGTACCGAACCTTACGTTTGTGCGCAAGATCCAGCACCCTCTGTTCACTGACTACCTGTGCATCGAGGTCCATGCATTTACCGTCTTTGATCGCGAGTAAATCTGGTGTTCTCACTCCCTCATTTGTTCGAAAGTTCGGTACGCGTGATAGCCGGAAGCCCTTCTGCTTTAAACCCCGAGCCAGGTACGCCACCACCGCATCATGCCGTTTAATACGAACATCATGCGTGCTGTGACTACCCTGGAGTACGTGGTTGAACGTTTCCTGGAACCCGCAACCAGCACTGCAGAGTCTATCCCATCTTTATCCCCGTGATGTTCAGAACTTCGTAGGTAGGGCATTAATCCGCAACTTGCAGGATTGGACAAAGTCCCTTCCCGACAGGAAGCGGGTGCCCTCCGCTATCCATCGATTTTGCCCCGGGACCCTCTTCGACTCTTTTAGCGCTCCACCTTCGACACTACCATGAAGAGCTTTCGCCCACCGGCGCGCCTCCTTCACCGGAGTGTCCACGACCTCACCGTGATTCAAGAGACGCTGGCGCGTTTCAGATAATCCCCAAGCCGAGCGGTGGCAGCATCCGAAGACAGGAATAGTCCGTTGAGGCAGTTAAGCCTAATGCGTGGTATGCTCCACCGTAGCGAAGACAGCCCAAGCTCTCTCGACTCGATGGTGGAATGGAAATAGGCCTTCGGTGTATCGGCCGACAGACCTAGCCACTTTCTCGCCGCTGCTCTCACTGCCCTGTCGCGAAGATTGAATGCACCCAGCCTCACAGAACCCAACGATGCCGAATAATATAAGCTCGGAAACAGATTTATTCGCAAAGCGAACAGTCTCTGCTGCGGCGTGAGGGGAGCAATAGAGATTTTGTTAATTCGAGCGACCAAATCGACTGCCGGGTAGGAACGCAGACGTCCTTCTGGAGTAAATGGTATTCCCAGATACTTCCATCTGTCCGTTCGCTTCATCGCTACCAGCTTCTGTCCACCGAGGGTGAAGCTGCCTACTTCCACAGTGGTCTTCTTCTGGTGTGAAACTGTTTAAATTGAGATGGTAAAAGACTTCCCGACATTAACAGACATGCCGCATGATGCAAGGAAGCCCTCCGTACTGTCGAGGAGTTGCTGAAGCTCCGTGATCGTTGAGGCTGCGTGGATTAGGCCGTCAGTAAAGGCAGCAGCTCCGATCTTCACACCGCCGATATCAGCCCCGATGTCATTGGGGAAATTCTTGAGAAGTCTGTCCAGTACCATGTTAAAAATATATGTGGAGACATGGGACCTCCCTGCCTCACCCCATGCCTAGGATGGATAGCATGTGACTGCCACCCATCTGGGATGATGGTCGTGAGAGCATCGGAGTTCACCGACTTCATATACTCAACCATGGCCCCGGCGCAGCCCCTCGCCTCTAAGGTTTGGATTATCGAGCGGTGGGAAACGGTGTCAAACGTGTTCGCAATATCAACTGATGAGACGAACGGCGGCTTATGGCGAGTGTGTGCATGTCGCAGAATTAAATCCAGCAAGAACACGTTGTCCGTACACCCGTCCGTTGAACGAAAGGCCCTCCGTCTCTCATCCAGTCGAATTAGTCGACTCATCCGTATAGCTAACACTGTGTGGAAACCTAGCACAAGGGTCGAAGTCACGGAAATGGGCCGATAATCCGATGGACTCGATGGCAGCGGAGTCTTCGGAATAAGCACCGTCCTGGCGTCTCTCAGGTGGAGGGGTAGTCTGTGACACCACATTATGAGGATGTAGATCCTTTCCAGAACTTCAGTAGCTGTTCTGTGAAGAATCCTCGCAGTAAGGCCGTCGGGACCCGGTGCTGCCTTCCTCTCCGGTAACGCCTTCCGTATCTCAGCCGGATTGACAGGATCCCACAGAGAAGTGATTGCCTTCTCTCGCTCTGCTGGCGGTGGGCAACAAACGCGCGCATTTATCGAAATGGATTCCCAAGAGGGAACCTTAACTTCTTTCGAAAGTGTCTGGTTCGCCACGGGGCCATCCAGTACGACATAAATACAGCGGCCAGGATCCCTACGCCAGAGCTTTTGGGTTCTACCATAGTCAATCCTGCGCCGCTTGCGACGGGAAATTGGCACAGCCGGCTCATCACGACGACGACGATACACGGTATCCGTTTTCTGTGGTTGCGGTAAAACTTCCGCGAGATACACGGTCAGTTTCTCCAGTGCGTATTTCCGCTCGTCCAACACAACCCGAGCGCAGATTTCATCAAGGCGGTCAGCCTTGTATCAATCACATGCGAGCTGGGCGAGTCCTCGGAAATACTCCAGGAGTATCCGATCGCATTGCTCATCCTTATCGGCGGTTTGCGTCGGCGCCGCCCACGGAAGCTGGGATCCCTGCTTAATGCGGTCAATGTGCTGCACAACTAGCGCTCGGTAGCCCAGACGCTTCCGAGTGCCCTTCACGGTTTCCAGCGTCATGGAATCCATGATCACCTGATTGATGAACCTGACACCCTTCATGGAGAGTTCCGCCTCGTACCGTGCCAGCAATTATAACTCCTCCTCACTCCAAGGCACCTTGACTCCCACGGTGCGGTTCGCATCATCGTTCCAATCCGGGTGTGCAGACTTCAAGCCGACGCCACGGCCAATTTTACTCTTAAACGATCTGGAATATCCAGGGTAGCTGCATACGAATTGGACCGGCTGGTAAGGGGGAATCACGGAGCTCGGTCACCGTTGGGGGGAATTAGTTGGTCGCACCTCCCCAGTATTTCAAGTCATCTGAGGCTTATTATGTTTACTTCTTGGACCAACATGATCTCGGCCCGGAGGGGCTGGTAACCCCAAAGGGCCACTATCGCCGCGCGCTATTCAGCACCGTATGCTGACTATCCTCAGCATAAGGAGTTCCCAGCTGGACCTCGAGGAGGTAAGACGCACGACTTTGGACGGAGAGGATATGTAATGCGCGTCATTTTTCCAGCAACCAGATCTCCAAATCTGGTCTCGGATACTAGACCGGCGAACCGGTCCAACACCTAAAATGACCGCCCCGAGAGAGTCATGGTTACTCCAGCCGTTTATCCGCACCTTCTAAGCTTCTTCAAGTTGATATTCACAGCACTGGGCAGAAATCACATTGCGTCAACACCCGCAAGGGCCATCGCAATGCTTTGTTTTAATTAGGCAGTCGGATTACCCTAGTCCGTGCCAGTTCTGAGCTGAGTGTTGAATGGCGGTCGAAAGGGGCGACCACTACGGTAAGCCGCCACTGAAGCCTCGCAGCGAGGAAGATCCGCGGGAGGCCAAGGCACGGGACCGAGCTCGGATCCCGGGGGCGATATGATTCGCTTCCCGTTCAGCTTCTCCCAGGCCCGGCACGTCTGCCAAACCCGCTTCCCGACCAAGCCCGACGCGCCCCGCTCTTCAGAGACAATCCTTATACCGAAGTTACGGATCCAATTTGCCGACATCACTTACCTACATTACTCTATCGACTAGAGGCTCTTTACCTTGGAAACCTGCTGCGGATATGCGAAAGGACAGGCGCGACAACTCCACGTGGTCCTCTCCTGGATTTTCAAGGTCCGAGGGGATGATGCGGACAGCGCCGCAACTGCTGTGCTCTTCGCGTTCTAAACCCTATCTCCCTGCTAGAGGTTTCCAGGGAACTTGAACGCTTATACAGAAAAGAAAACTCTCCCCGCACCTCCCGACGGCGTCTCCAGGTCATGTTGGGTTATCCCAACGAGCACTCTTCTGAGGGCTCAGGATGGTATACGGTTACGCTGCTGGGATCCGGAATAGGATCCGGATTCCCTTTCGCCCGATGGGAGTGTGTGTGTACATAGTCCCGTTCGTTCGAATTTGGTTTTGTGCGTTTGCATGTATTATACAGGGTGCTAATCTACCTATGGACTTAAATGAAATGGGGGGTTCTAGACGATGAAATAAGACGAAAATCAAGAGTGACGAAATTTCGTTAAACACTTCGTTAATTAATTATTAGCAGTTAAACATTGCACCAAATCAGCCAATCCGCTGCAGCGCCGTCCGTTGGGCTCGCCGCGCACAGGCGAACCCAGGACCGTATCGACATGTATCATAACGCTTACCTTGTAGGGCGCAGGAAAACTTGTTTGCCGTGGATAATTCAAAATCAAAACTTCAGTCACTTTTCAAAATGTTGAATGACATTACACCTGCTTACTCGCAAAATCCACAAGAGCATGTCAAATCTCGCCCATTGGGATTTTCGAGTAAAGAGGGTCAATGATCTCTTAAAGCAGATAGTACACTGCTCAAAAGCGAAGCACCCACACGCATTCAAATCGCGATTGTCCCGTCCGCGAATATTTATTGAATAATACACTCGCACCACGATTATCCCATCCACAGTCTCCACAAAAAGGTACACAACACACGTGCACGAATCAGTCATAATTTTCACCGCCACTATAATATACACATACACATATACATATATATGTTAGGACACCTCATCTACATATGATATCTCATATGGCTTAGGATGGACTGACTCGTGTGCAACGGCTGTTCACACGAAACCCATCTCCACATCAGTCCTCCAGGGTCACGCTGGAGTATTTGCTACTACCACCAAGATCTGCACCGACGGCGGCTCCAGGCAGACTCACGCCCAGACCCTTCTGCGCATACCTCCGCGTCCCACCTACTCAACAGGGCTTCATGGAGCACGGTCCACACCCGCGAGCGGTCAAAGGACGCACGTCACTCCCCTCTTGCCGCTGACGGCTAAGTATAGGCGCGACGCTTCAGCGCCATCCATTTTGAGGGCTAGTAGCTTCGGCAGGTGATTTGTCACACACTCCATAGCGGATTCCGACTTCCATGGTGTAGGCGTTCTTTGATGCGGCACCACAAAGACCGTGCGGCACCGCTAAGATAGTGCGGTGCCGAAAAGGCGGTGCGGCACCACAGAGACAGTGCGGTGCCGATAAGAAAGCGCGGTGCCAGAAACATCAGACGGTGCCGAGGATGAGGAATCGGCAATTGTTCGGTATTCCGTTTCCTCGATGCCGTGGGGATGTTGAGGGCGGGCGTTTTTTAAGGATCCTCATTGGTTAGGGCAGGAACCGCCGATCAGGCTAAAGGCGAATAAATAGGGAGCCTCGCCAGAGGTCTAGATCTCTTTTGAGTTTTATCGGGAGTCTTGATTAGCAAACGTAGGGGAACGGTCGCGGACGTTTTAGAATATAGTGCGTTTATGTTCCGGTACTGATATTCAATTTTTACCCGACGTTCACCCCTACAATGGCCACCGTCCTGCTGTCTTAAGCAACCAACTCCTTTCATAGTATCCCATAAGCGTCTACTTATGCGCTAAATGGAAGACAAAATGGAATATTTCACCGACGACAATGTCGCCCTGTCTGAAAGAGTAAAAAACCGAAACGAGAGAAGTGACGAGGAGGAAACTGACTTTGAAACACACATAAAGAGAGCTGAGAAGAAATGTTTGCCCGCGGACTTAGAAAAAAGTGAAAAAGTGAACCAAGCTGTGGAAAGGAGAACGACTAGTGACGTAATGGCTGAGAACTTAAAGGAAATCTGTTTAAATTCGAGCCGTTATAACAGTAACCACGTAGGTCGTCGGTCATTGCTCCGATTACCTTGCCTTCGAGCAACAGCGAGCAAGGCAAAAATGGAAAAAAAATAATAATAAACCAGCGACCTCTATATCTTACGAGAAGATTGAGTCAAATCTCTCTCGTAAGTGAACCGCTTAGAGGAGTCGGAGGACTCCGCATTTACGGATCAAAGTCCACGATTAATTTCTCGAAGCCCCTTGCCTGCGAGAGCGCTTAAAGAGGCATTGATCATTCCTTGCTAAGGCAAAAGAATTTCACATTGTTCTCCCGAACTCGCGGAGCATCTGTTCCTGACAGCTCGTGCTCTCCCGCGACACCGTTGTTAAAAAGACAGAACGTCGAGTAGATTTAATGTGCGGCACCTGGTCATAGACCTTAATCCACACGGCCCCCATGGGCGCGGGGTTGAGATACGCTCAACCAGCGCGCAGCCGTCGCCCACGACTGCTACCTCTTTATCCGAACAGTGCAAGCTGTCGAAAATCCTGGTCAGGGGGGCGGCCTTTCTAATACCACTTCCAGCTGAGCAGGCTGGCGCCCGAGCTGTTTGAGCGCAGCTCACCCGCCGGGGTTTCACGCCCTCGCCCGCGATATGGGCTATACCATCTGCCACCACGAGGCCAACACCAATTGGTTGACTGAGGGGGACACCGACCCTCGGGCTAACAAGTCAACCTCCCGTGGTACCAGTGTTAGAGTCATACTGGTCATACTCCAGGCTGAGTTTCCGAAGAGACCCGCTACCCAATAGGCGCTTGCACCCCATGGCCTGGGTACGCCAACGATTCAGGCACCTCGGGATCGTCAAGCCCGTACTAGGGTCAACCAAGGTCAACCGCAGCCCCTGAGGGGGTTGTTAAAAAGACAGTGTTCATTCCTTGCGCAACGCAAAGGAAGCGCCCAGTGTCTTTAAGTGCTCGCTGTGTATACACACCGGTCAGCATCTATTGAGCAGTAAAACAGCTGCCGGTCTCTATTCACTGGTGCTCTCCAACGAGGGCGTTTAAGAAGACACCAATCGTTCCTTGCGAGTTGCACAGGAACCTCTTGATCGATTCACGTCTTAGTGGCACAGCAACTACTGCGGTAGAGCCGTAGAGGAATAAGAGGAGGCAACGCCGTTGAAGGTCCACGCCGCTGAAGGTAACATATAGAGTAGGCGCTCCACTCTCTAGTGTCAGTTACAGTCGGCAAAAACAACAGGATGACAATCACGTTCGATTAATTTCGACTGCTTTCGTCCATCCTCGGCAGACACGTGAGTTGACGTTTTCTGTCGAGTAAATATACGGTCCGCATCGCTCCCTGCGATCGCAGAAGAGCCGCCCATCCCACCGAATCGGCACACCGATCGGCTGAGTGGGGATATTCGGCTATAGTGCGTAAACACACTTACAGCCACTAATTAGCTGTCTCATTTGTGATTTGCAGGTGGCCGAGACAATCTCCGACCCCGGCGACAAAGAGGAGGAGGGGCTAAATCCCTGTCAACTCCGGGGCTATACCCCCTCCACGGGATATTTAATAATAAAATAAATTTATTATTTTCCTGAAGTTACTGTGCATTGTTTATTTAAAGATACCTTTTCCTCAATCCGGCCGACCTAAATTAATCTAACCATTAATTTTTAAACAAACTCAAATGTATGAAGAAATTCGAGTCGAAATACAGAAATCTTGACCTTGAGGACATAGATGAAAATCTTCTCGAAATCAAGGAAAGGGTCTCTGCAATGTTTAAACTGATTCTTAATTTAACAGAAGAGAATTAGCAATTTTGAAAGAACCAAGAGGACCCTGACAATATAGACTATAAATTAAAGAATCTTGAAGGAGCAATTCAAGGTGCCACCAATAGTATTAACATATTAAAGTCCGATGCTAAAAGACCAATCTCTTACGCAGACAAGCTGAAAGTACCTGTGGTAGCCAAGCTCTCTCCCGCAGGCCATTCCTCACGACACATAGCGACGATTTACCCACGCATAGGAAGTGAGATCAACAGTAGTGACGCAACAAAAGCCACACTGATGCGTAACGTCACGCCTGCGAAGGAAGAATTAAAGATTCGCGGTGTTAGGAAAATTGCAAACAATGGAATTCTTGTAGAAAATACTACACAAGAAGACCTGGAACGCGTAATAAACATCGAGAAGCTACTAGCTGCCGGACTGGTCATGAGACAGCCAGTCAAAAAGAAGCCGCAACTTATCATTTATGACGTCCCCACGGAGACAAATGAAAAGGAATTCCTTTCAGCTCTGCGACAGCAGAAGCTCGAAGGGATGCAGAAAAGAAAATTCCAGGAAGAGGTCAGGATGTCTCATAAAACTGGAAACAGTGACTCAGAAAAAATAAATATGGTAATTGAAGTTTCTCCGTCCATCAGAGTAACACTCTTAAAGCAGGACAGGGTGTACATTGGCTGGCATGCGCTCAGGTTCCGGGACTTTCTCATGATAAGTAGATGTTACAAATGTCAGAGTTTTGGGCATGTACCAAAACACTGTAAATCCGAGAAGGAAACCTGCCGACGCTCTGGCGGTGGCAGTCACGCTTTTAAGGATTGTCCAAAAAAGAACAGCAACCCGACCTGCATTAACTGCAAAAGAGCGGGAAAGACGTGTGACCACTCCTCGATATCATCAGACGGTCCTACTTATAAATTCGCGCTGGCGAACCACATACAAAATAGATTATGGAATAAGCACCCAAAAAGCAGCTTAACTGGAAAAATCAACATAGCACAGATAAACGCACAAAACTCTAAAACCGTAACCGATGAGCTCAGGTAAGTAACATATGATAAACAGATAGACATCCTGATAGTCCGAAAACCCTATACACACAAAAACAGAGTCACAGGACTAGGAATAAACACAAAGTTTATAACGGACACAAAATAATATTCAGAATCGGGAAAAACAAAGAGATCAAAGCTGCAATAGCCGTTTTCAATAAGGATATCGATGTATTAAAAATTGAACAGTACAGTAACACACACACACAATATGCATAGAAGTAAGATCAAGGAAAACAAAGCTTTACGTTGTAAGCGCGTACTTCCAGCACTGCGAGCCCATAGAACTATGCTTATAGCACTTAGACAAAATAATGAATGACCTGCAGGGACAGAAGCTGACACTCTACATGGACGCAAACGCAAATTCAACAACATGGTTCAGTAAGCACCCAAACTCCAGGGGAGACGTTGTTGAGGAATTTCTATCACAGCACCAGCTTCACATTGTAAACAGAGTATCAGAAACTTTCACTTTCGACAACATGCATGGACAGAAAAATATCGACATCACAGGAGCCAGCAGCAACACTTATGGGGCTATCAAAGATTGGAAAGTGCACAACGGTACTACAACAAGCGATCACAATCTCATAACCATGGACCTCGTCACTGCCGCAAACGAAATCACATCGATGAGATGTAATACATACAATGTAAAGAAAGCTGACTGGAACCGATGCAGAGAAGCACTCGGAAAGATAATAAATAACCTTTCAGCAGCAGAAACCATACGAACAGCAACAGACATAGGAACGGAAATCGAATCAGCCATCACTCAAGCAGCAAACACCTCGATACCAAAGAAGGCTGGGTTCTCAAAGTCGGCCCCATTCTGGAACAGCGACCTGACAAAAATTCGACTAGATGTTCGTAGAGCCAGATACAAATACCTGAAAACAGAAAACGAAACAATAAGAGCAAAATATAAAAAGGAATATAGTCGCCTGCGTAATAGATACATAAAACATATCCGCAAAGCAAAACAAGAAAGGTGGAAGAATTTTGCCACAGATATAGGTTACGAGGACCCATGGAGTACAGTGTATAAAATACAGACGAAGAAGCTAAAAATAGAGAATGCACTAGAAACGATAAAATTCAAGCAAAGTCAGACATCAAACTGGGAAGAAACCATAGAAAAAATGTTACAGGAAATGATTCCGGATGACACGACACTAAACGAAGCCAAATGGCAAAAGCAGGTGAGGACAGACACCAAGGACCCACCAAACACAACGGATACACCACCATTTGATAGTGCAATGATACAGGAAGGGATAAGGAGTCTGAGCAACAACAAGGCACCTGGACATGACCTCATAGAAACAGAGATTATTAAACTGGCATGGCCAATTCTTCAAAAACGATTACAAGAAATGTTCAACAAATGTTTAGACGAGGGGGTCTTCTCGAAGCAATGGAAGGTTGGAGAAATAAAAATCTTTTTGAAAGGCGCAGACAAACCAGCTGCCGAGATTAAGTCTTACAGACCATATCTTTGCTCCCGGTGCTTGGGAAAGTACTGGAGAAACTGATCGCTGGAAGACTGTCGTTCCTTTCGCACCAACACTCACTGGCATCCTGCAGGGAATACGATAAATCAACCGAAGACACGATATTGAAACTCAGAGACGTAGTGGAGCAGACCACACAAAAATACGCCATTGGGCTCATGTTCGACATCTCAGTCGCCTTAATCGGTGTCTGGTGGCCCAGTATACTCCACAATCTGAAGAAGAGAGACTGCTCCAGAAACATATACAGTCAGCTGGCAAGCTACCTATTGGATAGAGATCAAGAATGACCAACAACACTGCGCAGATAAGCCAAATGGTGAGTAAAGGCTGCCCACAGGGGTCAGGTTTGGGGACACAAATGTGGAACCTAATCCTTGACGAGGTATTGGAAGAAATCTCAGTAACTGGAACCGAAACAATAGCATATGCCGACGACATCACCATAATTGCAACAGGGAATGCTAGGAATGAGCTAGAATAGAAAGCGAACATAATAACACAAATATTGAAATCATGGTTCCAAAAACAGAAATTAGAGCTCTCAGCAAAGATATCACAAATAATACTGTTGAAAGGGTTCCCAGATATCAGAAGACCTCCCACAGTACCAATAGTAGATACCTCACAGAAAATGGTCCCAAACACTAAGTACCTTGGAATATACTATGAAACAAGGCTTAATATCTCTGCGCACGTAAATTATATTAGCAATGAGAGTAAAGAAATTTCAACAATCTTGCGAGCGTGGCTAAAAGTACATGGGAACTGAACACAAAAACAAAGAAAGCACTCTACATAGGAGTCTTCGTACCCAACATCACCTATGCTGCAGCTGGATGGGCGGACAGTATTAACGCTCACTGTAAAAGAAAATTAAGACAAGTACAGCGATCAGCACTGCTAAGAATCACAAAAGCATATAGAACCATCTCCACTGCAGCTCTTTGCGTGATTGCCGGAGCCACACCCATAGATCTCCTGTTAAAGAAGAAGGTCGGCTTATGCCACTTGCGCAAAGGCAAAAAATTCCAATACCACTGCAAACAGTACGAAATGCAGCTACAGCTATCGGAAACTGAGACTGAAGAAATAAAACTCAAAATCAGGAATGAAACAGTGAATAAATGGCAGCAAGAATGGGACGCAGGGCTACTGGGCAGGCTAACTCATAAGTTCTTCGGAAAAATACAGGAAAGGCTCGAAGCAGACTGGTTACGCCTGAACCACTACATAGTGCAAATATTGTCAGGACACGGAAACTTTAAAAAGAATGTAAAAAGACTTGGACATACTGAAATTGACACATGTACTTGCGAACAGGTTGACACAGTTCATCACGTAATGTTCGAGTGCGAGCAGTTTAACGAATTAAGGAAGGAACTGGAAGAAAAGATCAGGAATAGCGACAGACAATGGCCTTGCGATTATCGGGATCCCGTATCAAAGGGCACGTATAATGCATTCCACAGGTATGTGATGGAAGCCATGAACTCAAGGGACAAGGGTGGAATCTCAAAAGAGGAATGTGTTTGGAGTGTACGTAAATAAATTAACGTTCGGATTCCCGGACTCCAAACAGCTCGGATAGAGGAAGAGGTTAAGAATAATGCACAATATTCTTATTTTCGCCGCTCGTGTAACGAGCGGCCGTGTATTGTTACAATCGTATTGAACAAAGGAGCGAGAGAAAAAAAAAGAGAGAGAGAGAGGTGGCTCGGCGGTCGGGTCTGGACGCTTCTCCCTTCTCCCGGCGGCTTCCTCGATGGCTCTGGAACAAAAATGCTCGCTACAGTTCTGACGTCACGGGCTCCGTGTACGATCAGCTGGCCGAATTACGTCACGCACGATTGCCGTCGGCCCGTGGTGACAACTGCCTTTTGCCTGTGCGGCGAAGTGGACTGTATTTGTTAGACGAGAGCGACAAACCAAAAGAAGTCTACTCTACGTCTGCAGAAAATACCAGAATCGACCCCAAAGGGTGGAGGTTGTAAGGCTCCTCCCTTGGTGCACCCGATTCGGCCTTGAACTCCCTCACCTACACAACCTCAATGGGTGCTGACGCCTGGTGTGAATGCACCGTGAGCGCGTGAGCAGACAAGAGGATCCTGCAGACCGCTTGGATCCTCTCCTGTCTTTGGAAACGGTCTCACGGGAGAGCACGGCAAGTCCAGCGGCAGATGAGGGCGACGAAAGCGGTAGGCGACTGACGCTGTGAATCAGTGAGCAGCTAAGAACTATGTTCTCCTGTCTCGTACCTGATTCACTGAGCATTCTTCCCTGCAATCGACGATAGGGCCGAGAAGCAGGACGCTAAAGCCTGGTTTCTTCGGCGGAAGCAAAGCTGGAAATTCCTAAAATTGCTTCAAATGACAGTTGAAGCGCGAAGGAAATCGACCCACGTTGGCCACGTGGAGACTCCGGTTACTCGCGCTACTTATCTGCAGCAGGATACTTCTCGTTCTGCGGCACGACTTGGATCGCCGAAGTCGCTCGCTCGAGGTCCTGTGATTAATTGTGCCGTTCGTCGGCTTCCCCCGACGAACGCGCATTTTTGTTAATTTCAGCGCCGATAAGAGGCGCTGACGAGTCTCATATTCTTTTCTCTTTCCCTTTCCTGTTTCTCTCTGTTTTTCTATCTAGCCGCGGCACGTGCGACCTAGCCCATCACCTATTTTGTTTTCCAATGACTCACGCACCGGACGGTGCGTGGCGAGTACATTGAAAAACAGGCGAGCCTAGGTCGTCTTCGTTAACGGTTTTTTGCGATGCCTACCGATGCACGGTGACATCGCAAACGGGAACAACCGACAAAAACTACCGGCGAATTTCGCGGTGCTCAACCGTTCCGTTTTTAAACAGGATGAAAATGGTAAGTAGCCGCTGAGGTAAACGCAGGAGCCGAAGGGCGTACCAAAGCAGAAGAGTGGGTAATCACACCATATCGAACACTCGCGTATTGCACAAAGCTCCTGCCTGCATGAGACCAAGCGAAAGCTGGTGACGCGTCCTGGTGGCCCCCGCTGGGCAACGGTTCGTTGACAATTCCATCGTGGGTTTGCAGACTAAACGGGTCACTTCCCATCTGGGACGGTCTACCTCCCTGATGATCCTTAAATGGTGAAGAGAGGGTTTTTCCGGGCCTGCCGTCCACAACACCTACAGACGTGACCCTTCGCAGCGGTTGAACGCAAGATCAACACCGGATGAAATAGGTCATAACGCCTGAGGTACGTTTGAGTGAATGTTTGGCTCCTACAAACCAACTTACTCACTACTTGTGCCAATCTTTTTTTTTTCTTTTTTTTGAGAGGGTGAAAATGCCTTTACGCACGCCGGGCTAAGCTGTTATGCGCCCGACAGTGTGGCATTCTCATATGGTTACCCACTGAAAACCCCCTCTGTGTCACTCATCGCACGTATGCGTTTAACAGTCATATGCGCAGTTGTCAAATAAAAAATTGCGGTGGAGTAAATAAATAATAAATAAACCTTTCGAGGCCCTGGAACAACCTTTCAGTATTACATCAGGGCCCGAGGTTGTTATTGTCATTTAATTCGGCAATACTATTCCTTTCCTCCAATCTTCTAGTCTCTTCTTTAACAGCAATTACTTCCTTCACATAGGCGTGTACAGTTACTCTACTTTCTTCTTTCTTCAGTAAGCTGCACAACGTCTGTGGTGTGAGAGCTCCATGTTTTCGTTCGATACTCCTCCTCTGAGTGCTCCAATAACCGCATTCGAAGACGCTATGCCTTGCATCGTCGTTTTCCGCGCCACAAAGGACGCAACTAGGACTCTTTACTTTACCTATTTTATGTAGGTAGTACCCAAAAGTACCATGGCCCGTAAGTACCTGCGCCAAGTAATAATCCACTATCTTTGGGCCCCACGCCCTCCACTCATCTACTTTCGGTATAATTTCAAAAGTCCATCTGCCATGTTTGTCTCTTCCCTATTCTTCTTGCCACTTTGTTGATGTCTCTGTTAATACGATCCTCTTTACCGCAGCTTTTTCTCCTTTCTTAAGGTTCTTATTATTCGTCCTCTCATATATCTCCCTGCTGGCCTGGAACCATAGGTGGATCGGTAGTACGCCCGCTAAGACGCAGACGGCACACGCTGCAGCCGTTCTATATGCCCTTACAACCCTAGCTAGGAATGTCTTTTGCACCATTTGAAGCTTCCGCTTTACCGTGGCATAGTCAGTTGCCTCCGCCCAGACCGGCGCAGCATATGACATTATAGATTTAATAACCATATAATATAACGTGCGCGCGGGATATCCTCCACCTTGTATTCTCGGCATAATCCGCATAAGCGCACCTGCGACCTTATGCGCTTTTTTCGTCACTTCTTCCGTCTGGTATTTAAAATAGCGGTTTCCCTCAATATGTATCCCTAAGTATTAGATTACCCTAACCCTTCTAATGATTGAGTCCGCGAAATGAATATCAAGATTTCCATGATATTTTCTTCCCATAAGCAGTAACGCTTCCGTTTTCTCAATAGCGACTGCTAGCCCCTTTTCACACAGCCAACGTTCCACCTTTATGAGCGCTTGCTCTGCCGTCCTTCGGATGTCTTCTAGGTACCTCTCTGTTATTACTAATGCAACATCGTCCGCATATCCCACGACCGCGACCTTCTTATTCCCACTTGTTTTAACTAGGCCATCATATACTAAATTCCATAGGAGCGGCCCAATGACCGATCCCTGCGGTACACTTGCAGTTACTGCAAACCGTTTCTTACTGTTAAGCGTGCTTTCCACCAGGGTCCTATCACAAAGGTAGCTTTCTATTATCGCCGTGAGATATGCGGGCAGTTCCCTAGATCGCACTTCATCCAAAATATGTTTCCATTGGATCGTATTAAAGGCACTACGAACGTCAACCGTGATTAGCAAACAATGCTTACCTTGCTTCTTAGCCAGGTCCCACCTACCTATTACCTCCATAATCACTTGTACTGTGCTTCTGCCTTTTCTAAATCCATACTGATTTTCGACAAAGCCACAGTTACCTAATTCTAGCGCTGCGTTCATCTTCTGAGCTATCACTTGCTCCAGGCATTTCCCAAAAACAGGTAATAGGCAGAGGGGCTTATAGCTCTCTGGCTTGCCGTTCTGATCCGTTTTTTTTGGTATTAAGGCCAATTTCGCTTCCTTCCATCTCTTTGGGAAATAGCCCATGCTAAGGCATTTCCTATATAGTTCCTTTATTTCCTCCCACCAGTATCCGGCCACGTCGCGCAGGATGTCAGCGCCAACGCCATCAATTCCCGGCGCTTTCTTTGGCGACATTCTTTTAACAGCAGCGTCCATCTCGTTATCCGTAATTTCCACCTCATAGCTGGCTGTTGTCCTTGGCCCTATGACTTGTTCTTCTGTATCAACGATATGCACGGAGAAAAGCTTATACACTATTTTTTCTGTCTCTATCTCTGGTAATCTGATTTTGGGCCCTCTCGCCTTTTTGCATCTAAGCGCAATCCTATAAGGCACCCCCCAGGTGTCGGAATCGATGGACTCGCAAAGGTTTCTCCACGCGTTTTCCTTAGCGGCATTTATTTTTTTCTTAAGAGCTCTTTTATCCGCCCTCCATTCACTGCGCAGCGTCACAACGGATTCTTCAAACCCTCTCCGAGCAACTCTCTGCAATTTCCTACGAGTACTATTGGCCTTTTTTCTCAGTGCTTTAATCTCCTGCGTCCACCAGTACTTACAATTTTTTCCTGCAACCACGGTAGGTAGGTATGTTGTTGCCTCCGTGATTGCACCCTCTATGTGGTCCAGCGTTTTCTCAGCCGTTAGTTCCCTGGTATCCACGTTTGTCCGTAACAGAGTTGCTCGGAGTCTTCCACGGCAGATTTTTCTCTTTACCTCAGCCTCATTAAAATTCTTTTTCTTTACTATCTGCCTCTCTAGATCTATGTCATGGCATACGAATTTATGGTCAGACATAGTAAACCATTCCTCCACCTTACTGCGCACCACCGCCCTTTGTGCTGGCTTACTGACCATTAAAAAATCTATCTTAGACCTTCGGCCATTTCTCTCAAAAGTATATTCCCCGCAGCTGTTTGCGGGTACTAACTCGTTTTGTAGGGCCATCTCAAGTAAAACGCTTCCTCTTACGTCTAAGGTGCGCGATCCCCACGCTGGGAACTTTGCATTAAAATCGCCAAGTACAGCGATAACTGCCTTAGCCTCTTTTTCCTTGGTCACATTTTCAATGCCCTTAAGGGCATCTTCAAAGTCTTCTGCTGACCAAGATGGCGGTAGGTAGCAGCTCACTATTGTTATCTTACTAAAGTGCACGGCAACGAAGCCTCTGCCCTTCGTTACACCCTTGTGCACCCCAATCTTCTTCCTGCCTAAGGGAGTGATCCATAAAGCTGCATAGCCCCCTACGTCCCCGAACCAGCCCTTCTGGGTACAGTTTGGCTCACTAACGGCTAGGGCGTCGATTTCCCGTTCGCACGTTGCTTGGGAGGCCCGGTCTTGAGCCAGCCTACTACGATTCAAATTAATCTGTACCAGCTTGAATTTTATTTCCTTTTCCTCAGCTTGCTTATCGCTTCCTTATATGCCTCACATCTGGTCGACCCTGCAATGTGGGCCGCCTTGTCCCCAGCTATTCCCTTACCAATGCAAATCCTACAGGCAGGTTTCTCAATTTTACACTCCCGCATTGCGTGACCGGTTTTTCTGCATTTGCGGCATATTACTGCATCACCCTCAGCGCCAGCACGCCTTGCCGCGATGTGCTCAATATTGTGGCACTTGTAGCACCGCATTACATCCGGCACTTCCTTCACTCGGCAGCTGACCTACCCTATTTTTACTCTGTTGCCGATCTTTCCGAAGGGTCCTGCCGGTCCCTCAAGTATTGCGGTCTGAATACCCATGAAAGCGCCTCTTAGGGACTTACACCTCATTTGCGCAACCGGTACTTCAGTATGCCTCGACACCGCATTTAAAACTTCCTCCACATCCGCCATGGGTTCGATATCTCTAATCTCTACTATAACTTTCGGTACCAGCCGTCTAACAACATTTTCCGTTTCAAGTACCGGCGAAATCCTCGTGTGGAAATCCGCACTACTGTCACTGGCGCCAGATTCGACCAGGACATCTCTTCCTCTAGTCTGACGTATACGCTTGACGCCAGTGACTTCAGTTCCCATTTTAGCCTTTAGTTTTCTAGCCACCTCCACAAATGTCTGCTTCGGCAGTACCTGTATGGTGACCGCTTCCCCTCGAGCAGGCGCAGTTCGCATTCTCTTCCTCACCTGTCCTTTCGCTGGAGTAGAAATATTTCCCCCTTCTCCTGTCTGGGCCCCATTCAGACTGACTATCTCCCCCGCAGATGCCAGTTCTTCAGATCTGTGTGGCCTCCTTCTCCGTATAGTCACAGTTTCCCAATCAGATTCTGACGTGTTCCTGTGTCTTTTGTCCACCTGTCTCCACGTTTCTACACTCAAAACTCTGGGTTTTCTCTTCACGTTTACCTTGTCTTCCGGAGCCTCCGTCTTTGTCCTCTTCTTCTGCACACGTTCAGGAGGAGTAACATCCTTTCGCTTAATCCTTGCGGCTTTTATATAGGATATGATTTTATCCTCCTGCCCGTGCCCCAATCCTGCACCATCATTACCGTTATCAGGGTTTCTAAAAATTCCTGTATCACGTTCCACCCTTTTGAAACTTGCCTTCTCTTCTTTGCATAATGTTGATGCAGCCCTAGCAAGCTTAAGGGCCTTGTCCATATCCCCTTTAATCTTAAAACCCACTTCTTTGACAGACGGGTTAACCCCCTTTGTTCTGTTCAGGTAATTTGCCACGACTTCCGCCTGCGACCCTATCATTTCAACAATCTGTGCCAGCGCCTCTAGGGTGACGCTGACACTACCATTTTCAGTGTTGTAGCACTCCGCATTAACCTGCACCTCTTCCTTGACATCACAAAGATTTTTCTTCGTTTTTGAGACGGTTGACGCGCCATCAGAAAACACGCTGTGTTCTTCAGCAGTGGGATCTACCTCACTGTTACTGTCCAGGTTTCCTAATGCTTTCGACACAGCGCGTCCCATTGGGCTGCGACTAAGTGTACGCAAGGGTCGAAAAGGGGAGGGTTCCTCTTTTTTGTCACCTCCTCCATCCTTGATGGCCTTTTTGGCTACTAGAGCGGCACTTTCCTCATCTTTGCCATAACCAGTAGTATTTTTAAATGCAGCAGCCTGGCTTCCTACTGTCTGCATTCCGTGGTCACTGGATAACTGTGCGGTGGGGCCCGCTTGACAATCCCTCTCCGCACCGGTACTGGGGCATCCGACCTCCCCTGCACCGTACACTTTGTTACCTTTCATTGTACTATCCATGTTTTTTTTTTAATAAACTTCGCCGAGGTTGTCATCATTATACCAGCCCAAGAACCACTTCCCCTTCCGCCCTCCTACTCGAAGAGCAAAAACTCAACAAGCAGGAGACCCAGCAGCACCCCAAGGAGGCGGGGTAAGTGGATTTTACCATCCAGGGCCCTCCAACTTCACCGAAGTTCTCCGCACTGTGTAAATACCAGTTGGCACGTACCCAGATGTAGGTAGAACATCAGTTCCATCGGGATTTCGACTCACCAAAAGGTGCGAAGTCCCTGGACAGCTTTCGCTGCCTACTTGTCACAATCTATTTTCTAGCAAAGCCACTGCCAAGGGAACTGGCTTGGAAAAATGGGAGAGAAGACACTATTGAGCTTGACTCTAGCCTGGCATTGTAAGGAGAAATGAAATATGTAGCATAAGCGGGAAATGGTAACATCGCGGGTGAAATATCGCTGGTTTCATCATTTCTTTACTTACTCAGTTGGGCGAAGCGTGTGCGCAAGGCGTTTACACCCAATCATAACGGTGTTCTAGAGCCAGCATGTAGGAGTGGTGTGAAGCCTTCGCTGGCAGATCGAAAAAAACACTCCCGCGTGATCCGATACGAGGACACTGCCAAGCGGGGAGTTTGACAGGGGCGGTACACCTGTCAAAGAATAACGCAGGTGTCATAAGACCAGCTCAGCGAGGACAGAAACCTCGCGTAGAGCAAAAGGGGAAAAGCGGGCTTGATCTCGATGTTCAGTACGCATAGAGACAGCGAAAGCACGGCCTATCGATAATTTTGGCTTGAAGAGTTTTGAGCAAGAGGTGTCAGAAAAGTTACCACAGGGATAACTGGCTTGTGGCGACCAAGCGCTCATAGCGACGTCGCTTTTTGATCCTTGGATGTCGGCTCTTTCTATCATTGCGAAGCAGAATTCACCAAGCATCGGATTGTTCACCCGCCAACAGGGAACGTGAGCCGGTTTTAGACCGTCGTGGGACGCGTTAATTTTACGCTACTGATGACTAGTCGCTGCGATAGTAATCCGGTCAGTGCGAGAGGAACAGCAGGTTCGGGCATTTGGTTTATGCACTCGGTCGAGTGGCCGGTGGTGCGAAGCTACCACCCGTGGAATTATGCCTAAACGCCTCTAAGGCCGTAGCCTTTCTAATCAAAGTAGGCAACAATAGCTCCAGGAGTCTCGTATGGGTCGAAAGGCTCAAAACAATATGACAGTACTAGGTAGCCAGCCCATCGTGACTGATCATCGCATGGGCCCCAGTTTGCCGTATACGGGCGTCAGTGGGATTCGTCGTCGGTATTTCACAGAACGTCGAGACTCGGAATCGTCTGTAGATGACTTAGGTATCTGGCGGAGCGTTGTAATCGGCAGAGCAGTTACCACGCTGCAATCTATTGAGACTCAGCCCTATACTTGGGGATTCGTCTTGTCGGCTAGACGAGACCCCGAAATTGCAAAGGATAATAAATCGATAGTTAGAGCAAAAAGGAATAGAAGAAGGAGGAATAGAAGTAGGAATACAAGAAGGAGGAATAGAAGGAGGGATAGAAGAAGGAGGAATAGAAGGAAGAATACAAGAAGGAGGAATAGGAGAAGGAGGAATAGAAGGAGGAATAGAAAGAGGAGAATAGAAGGAGGATAGGAAGGAACGAATAGAAGGAGGATAGAGGAGAGAGAGAGAAGAGAATATAATATTATTTATTAATGTGGGATATTAAATGAATCTAACAAGGTTTTGTGTAATGGCAATTTAATATTAAGCTTAACGTTAATCTCGCACACTCTCTCTCTTTACACTCGCAAATTCTCACAAAAGACTGTCCTTTTTCGTCATGCATCCTTCCTAGATATACACATCACTCACTCACATTCTCACATACACAGATTTTTCGGCTATTGCCCCTAATACACCGCTCTCACTCTTATTTTCATTCGCACTCTCTTTCACTCACTCTCTCGGTCATTCACCTGTCACTTGTTTATGCCCTAATGCACCGCCCTCACTCTTATTTTTATTCGCACTCTCTTTCACTCACTCTCTCGGTCATTCACCTGTCACTTGTTTATATGTTTCTAACTGCCGTATCGTTCGAATCTTAACGGCTTAACTTCCTACATTAATTATAAATATTATTCACTGTACTATGTATATAATATACACAGAAGAAAATTTTCTACAGCAATACGCCGCTGGCACTTGGAAAAAGAATCTAAGCTGTATCTTCTGAACAGATATGACTGGAGAGCCAGGTAAAGCTTCCTCAGAACCTCCGTGCGCACATTACTGGAGGACGCTCCCGAACCGATATGACTGGAGCAAGCGCCTGAACTGATATGACTGGGGTACGCACCCGAACCGATATGACTGGAGTAGGCGGTCGAACAGAAATGACTGGAGTACGCGCCCGAACCGATATGACTGGAGCATATTCCTTTTTTCCTTTATTATTTGTTTAGCAACCTATATATTTTATTGATGTAATACTATCGTTTTGCATCCCTTTCATTAATTATTACCCTCTTTCGTCCGGTTTGTTGATCGTTCAGTTTATTTTAAACAACTTTATTTTCGAAATCCGTATTTTTCGATATTTTTTTATAAAATTCTATTTTTGGCTTGTTTTTAATGCGTACGTGATCGTTTCATTCTAATACGATCGTAATATTACGCCTTCATATGTTGTCGTTTCGCGACAAAGTTCCAACAGTCTTCCCGGGCGGTCTCCCGTTGCGGCAGTTTCGCACCATAAGCGCCCGTGCGTTAGCCGGGCTGGCGCCGACGTCACGGCGGGCCGTTTCGTACCGGTAAGAGTGGCGACTGCTCGGGCAAGTCAGGCGCGTGGGCTTATCTACGATACGGTAGAGAGCAAGTCCATCACTCCTTGAGAATAACCCAACTGCTCTCGCGCCGCGCTTACGTATCCGTATTATCCTCTGCACAGCATTGCCACTGATCGGTGTCTATGACCGAATGGCCCTTACGTGGGGAACGCGTCAAATTGGGATGTTGATTACCTGTATGGACGTTTCGGCGTGTGTACTTGTACTAACCGATCATCAGCTGTTCGACCCGAGCGATTGGACGATTTTACAAACGCTTTATGACTTACATTTTGATACACGTTGGGCGTAACAATTGTGTACGATAGATTTATACTTTGCGAAAAGTGCACTGTATTCTTCTTCAGGCGCGTTTGTTCGACTAGAAGGAGGGCGATACGAAACTTTCACAAAGTAGTTGTCCCGTTTGTTTAGATGCGTTCAGCGCGCACGTCGAATGCGCGCTTGGCTCGTTAAAAAATAGCTCAGCATGCTGGATACGTGTTTTATTTTTATCGAGAAACTGTTTCGGCGTGGAAGTGAATATAATACGCGCTTGTATGAAAGTAACTAAAAATACTTTATGGTGCACTGAAGCAGATATTGAATATCATTAATCTGGGGCAGTATTAAATGAGTGCCCGCTCCTCCTCTTGCGATAAAGAAATTTGACCAAACACACATAATATGTATAACTTATGTATGATACAGTACAAATACGAAAGGCTCGATTCGTCGATCGATCCTCCGAGAGAATCGACGGCGTCAGGTAAAGAGAGAAGAGAGAGGGAGTATGGTAAAAGACTGTTTATACGGGCGGCTGGTTGTGTTTAACGATCACTCCCTGTTTTTCTCCTTCACGCAACTCCCTGGTTGATCCTGCCAGTAGTTATCTGCTTGTCTCAAAGATTGAGCCATGTATGTCTAAATACTTACAGAATTAAGGTGAATCCGCGAATGGCTCATTAAATCTTGGTTAGGGCGTATATGAGAATAGCAGCGACCACATATTATAAATGTAATATAAAGAAGCACACGAATCGGCACACCCCACGCTCATAAATAATACAAGGAATGAATGACGCCGAAATATGTAAAAATTCCCCGTGTCTGAGAGACATGACAATGTTGATCAACGAGATCCGGTTTGGCGAGTGCATATTTTCCAATCTATATTCTATACGGGAGGCGAAGGAGAGGGAAGACATGGATGTTACCGCGTTGGGATCGAATAACGAGGCCGCTGATGCATAAAGTCTTCACTGCGTAACGCTTCATACCCATCGTGGGAACAACAATTATTACCTCTTGAGCGGTTGCGCCCGAGGATATCTACGTGTCCAAAACGAATGGGTGAACTGGAACTATAATGAAATGGAAAGCCGCACAGATTTTTGTGTCCGTTGTGAAAACTCCGTTTACATTCGACCCTGACCGTAGTACTCGTTCGGAGAGGACAAATCTTTTGGTATGCCAGCAGCGTTACTCTCGTTGTCAAGAGTCTTGACACCCACGTCGTTGCGAGGTCGAACTATTTTACTCGCTTCGAATCGATGGTATGAAGTGGACCGCATCGAGGCACGTTTGTCTGACCCCAAAGTCAATTTTTTCGATCCTATCGAAACATTACTTTGTAATGCCAACCGAACGTGGAAACGGTGGGTTATCTAGAGTAGAGGAGTACCCATACCTTTAAGTAGTATTTGTTTATTTATTTCGTTCAGAGGGGGACCACGCTCACTGTGCTATTAACAAGGGATCGTCGGTTCCTATCGATTCTCTCCTGAACGAATAACCCCAGGAACAACGAGCGAAGGAGAGGTGTAAAGAATGGGAGAAACTGGTGACGGTTGGGAGACGGACCTGCTTGCAAGAGTTTTGCCATTTTGTTCCTGGGAGGTCGTTAAATGAAACACGATGAATCCGGTTATCGGAGCAATTCCGGACGTTTTCTTCGTGCTGCGACAATCTCCTTGAAGTTGATTTTTCATTAAACGTGCATTGCGCCCGATCGTCGGATCAACGTGTGTGGGTGTTCCATTTTTATGAGCCCCCCACGATCAGACGAACAAACATCCGGGACACAATATTGTGTCGTCGATCGATCTTCGCATATAACGGATGTAGGAAATCCGTTGAGACGCGGCGACTAACCTGCCTCTTCTTCGCGGAGTTGCATCGGGATCACGGCTTCTTTTGAACCGAGTACTTAGATCAATGCACGGAATACAATATTATAAGATTGCCCTGAACGGTGGATCACTTGGCTCGTGGGTCGATGAAGAACGCAGCTAATTGCGCGTCAACGGGTAAACTGCAGAACACATGAAAATCGACAATTCGAACGTACATTGCGGTGTCTACGGATACAGTTCCTGGACCACGCTTGGCTGAGGATCGTTTACGTAACCTATATACTGCTTGCGTTGCGATTTGCTTTCTCTTTCATGTTTTACATCTGCGAGAACGATACGATAGTACCCCGTCGTCGGACGGTTCCCTTGTCGAATGGGGGAAGTCGTTTCCGAATCGGGAGGAATGTTCTTGTTAGAGAGATCGAGATTATCTCGATAAATCGGAGAAGATGAATGCGTATACGTACGAGCGATCGTTGAACGTTCGTCGGGGTTCGTCGCGGAGTTGAGTGCCTCCATAAAAGACTGACCTCCGGATCGTACGCGCGTGCGCATGCGGCGTCAGGTGTGTGGGATGTATTTATTCGCGGAGAGACGATGTCCAAGGAAACCTATCGGGCGAATCTGCGAGAGTGCTGAAATGGCGTCATGAGTCGTCGGTTTGATTTTTATTTTAAGGATCTTATTTTGACGACCGCTCATTGTTACAGCACCGCTTCGTCCGTGCTTGTCAGGTTTCTATTTTTTTACCCGTATTAAATACTAACAGTACCCCCACGGCATCCGCCACCCGCTCGATTCGAGGGGTGTCGTCATGTCGCTTGGAGCACCAACATTACATATACCCGCGCCCGCGACGTCGTTTAAAATGAAACGACTGAGAGTCGCAGAAAGAGAGCGAGCAACGTAAATAGCATGGGAAAGAGAGGAAGAGATACAAGAGAGCCGGTGTGCGTGTGTTTTGTACGCTGCCATTTTGTGTTTCTTACCCCGATTGACGACGGTTTACAATTATTCATTAAGAGAGCCTCAGGGAAGGGAATCTCTTTTGCCCTTTGGCGCTGCTATATTTGAATAAACCAAAGACTCGTCGATAAAAGTCGAGAGCTGGCAGCAGCTGCATCCACACTGTGTTGGTCACTCTATGCCATTTTCGTTGTCGATCGCTAGAGACCGCTCAACCTGAAGACGGTTGTCCAATCCCTGGAAAGAGAAAAAGAAGCTTGTCTATCTCCACTTGCGTGCGTTCTGTTTTTTGTCCCTTTTTCGTTCTCTCGTATAGATAAAAAGAGTTTGAGATCCGTGTTGTGCACCACTGAGTCACCCCGGCCTGGTCCTTCGTTCTGAAGTATGTGTAGCAATCATAAACAATCGGGATTACTATGAGGAGGATCGGTGCGCCGTTTCGATGCTCCTCTCTTGATTTTGTTGACAGAGAGACGATCGAGAATAAAGGGCGAAACGATATATAGGAACCGCTAGAGAGTAGTTTATACCAAGCATTGCTTTTTTTTAAATAGAGGACGGACTTCATAAAAATTCTTCGGTTGTCCAGCGAGAGTCTCTCCGATTCGAACCTAAACTGGCACTATGGAGCGGTGCATAAAACTAAGAATGTTGTCCTATATGTAACATATACGTACAGGCACACGCACACAATAATACGCGTATATGACGACCTCAGAGTAGGCGAGATTACCCGCTGAATTTGAGCATATTACTAAGCGGAGGAAAAGAAACTAACAAGGATTTCCTTGGTAGCGGCGATTGAACAGGAATGAGCACAGCACTGAATCCCGCTGTTCTGCCGCTGGGAAATGTAGTGTTTGGGAGGATTCGTCTGTCCCGTGACGTCGAACCGCGTCCAAGTCCATCTTGAATGGGGCCATTTACCCATAGAGGGTGCCAGGCCCGTAGCGACCGGTACGCGTTTTCGGCAGGATCTCTCCTGAGAGTCGGGTTGCTTGAGAGTGCAGCCCTAAGTGGGTGGTAAACTCCATCTAAGTCTAAACATGACCACGACACCGATAGCGGACAAGTACCGTGAGGGAAAGTAGAAAAGAACTTCGAAGAGAGATTTCAAGAGTACGTGAAACCGTTCTGGGGTAAAGTTGAGAAACCCAAAAGATCGAATGGGCAGATTCATCGTCAACGGCGCTGGCTCTCATTGGTGAGCGATGCCCCGAATGGACCTCCGTGGTTCCACTGCAAGGGCACATCACCTTCGGCTTGAATGTTCTGGTGCAGTAGTTGTACACTTCTCCCCTAGTAGAACGTCGCGACCTGTTGCGTGTCGGTCTACGGCCCGAGAGGGCCCCTGTTTCGTCGCCATGCACGCACGCGACAGACCCTCGGTAGCCGGACCGGCTGCATGACGGTACTCGCACGGTATCGGGCCGCAACACATCCATTCTCGAATGTGTGTGCGTCAGGCCCGCCGCAAGCTCTGTCAGCTTCAACCGGGAGTTATATACCTGGTTCCGGCCCCGAGCATTACCAGCTGTTAGCAGGCGGTGTCCTTGGACTGGCCAAGCTCTGAATTACCGATCGGCGACGCTACTGCTTTGGGTACTCACAGGACCCATCTTGAAACACGGACCAAGGAGTCTAACATGTGCGCAGGTCATTGGGATGCATAAACCTAAAGGCGAAATGAAAGTCTCGTTCTCATTACGAGAAGAGGCGCACCCAGAGGGTACACGTTGGGACCCGAAAGTTGGTGAACTATGCCTGGTCAGGACGAAGTTAGAGGAAATCCTGATGGAGGCCCGTAGCGATTCTGACGTGCAAATCGATCATCGGAACTGGGTATAGGGGCGAAAGACTAATCGAATCATCTAGTAGCTGGTTCCCTCCGAAGTTTCTCTCAGGATAGCTGGTATTCGTTTCGAATGCTGGCGAGGCTTATATGGTAATGTGAGTGATTGGAGGCATTTGGTCGAAACGACCTCAACATATTCTCAAACCTTAAATGGGTAAGATCTCGGGCTTGCTTGGATCAATGAAACCACGAGATCTTGGATCATAGTGCCAAGTGGGCCAATTTTGATAAGCAGAATTGGCGCTGCGATATGAACCAAACGCAGAGTTAAGGAGCCTAAGTCGACGCTTATGGGATACCATGAAAGGCGTTGGTTGCTTAAGACAGCAGGATGGTGGCCATGGAATTCGGAATCTACTAAGGAGTGTGTAATAACTCACCTGCCAAAACAACTAGCCCTGAAAATAGATGGCGTTGAAGCGTCGCTTCTATCTCGGTCCTTGTCCGGCTCCCCGCTGCCGGGGGTAGTCAGGCATAACACGAGATCGTAGTCCTGTGGAAGATGTGGGTATAGCTTCTCTGCGGGCCACTACCCTCCTTGTAGGGGATCCCGGTTCTGACGTGGGTACCAGCCAAGGTTGGATATATGTCTGGACGTAAGACGGAACGCTCGGTGTGCGAATCCCGCGGAGTAGCTTCTGAGTACGCTGGAATCCCATTTAAACGACGGGAGAACTACGACTCTCTTAAGGTAGTGGTCGCTTAAGGTGTAGGGCCGGTTCGCCGGTGCTAGTATCCAAGACTTGTCCTTAAGCAGATCTAGTTCTGTAAGCAGCCACCTCTTCGTTGGTTCCCGCCATTAGTACCCCCTTTGGGGGGGAAACCAAGAGTTGCCTCTGCGTCACACTGCCTTGGGGGTTGCCAGCACTCGCGGTTGTAATTTAGTTGGCACGACGAATAATATAGTGCCTCGGATGAAAAACTACTACTCCAGTGAGCCCACAGGCTCATCTGGACCAACTAACCAGGCTGATGGAGAGGCGGTCGGAGGATCTGATCCTGAGCAAATGTATGTATGTGAAATACCGGGATACGGAATGCCTTTTAAATCCTCGAAGGGACGAGTGCACGAAGAGCGAGAACATAAGGGTTGGTACGATGAGAAACATTTACAAACTAATCTAAGCAAGAAGACACCATGGAGTGTCGAAGAGTTTGCACTCTTGGCACGGCAAGAGACGTGTCTCACGTTTGAGGGGCAGCGGTTTATTAACCAGGGTCTGTTACCACTGTTCTCAAGTCGTACACCGGAGGCCGTCAAAGGCCAACGAATGAAAGCTGAGCATAAAGCCAGGTTACTCGAGCACATCGAAAAGATGAGGCCACTAGATGAAGAACCGGGAACATCACCTTCGGTTCCAGACGAAGACCAGTTGGAAGAGGGCACCGACCTGGTTGGTCTATTAGCGGAAATATTTAAACACCTTGTACCGCTGAAAGGCACAGACTTCCATGCTAAAAACCTTAGCATTGTATGCGAGAATATAGAGAGGTGGCCAGTTGACAGGATATTTGAGGAGCTGGAAATTTACCTACTTAGAGTATTTCCTAAGCCCAAAGAAGTGGATTCGAGAAACATAACGAACCTCGCCAAAAGGCAACATCGGTGCGCTGAATATGCACGGACCCAGCACGCTTGGAAGAAAAATCCTTGTAACCGTCTAAGAGCTATCTTAGACAATAAAGACGGCGCTAAACCACCACCAAAGGAGCTAATGACCCCCTTTTGGCGCACAGTCATGACAAAGCATAATGTGTCAACACCAGGCATCGGGCGAAAGTCCAATACGATAAATGATGCATGGAAACCAGTTGAGTCATGAGAAATAGAGCAATCTTTTGCTGGAATGACTACGGGCTCAGGACCAGATGGTCTCACGGCACGTCAGCTGAAGGCAGTCCCAATGAGTATCCTAATAAGGATTTTCAATCTTTTCCTGCTGTATGGAAGACTCCCTAAACACCTGCTAGAGTCTAACACGACACTGATACCCAAGAAAAATGGGGCCAGCGAACCAACTGATTTTAGACCGATTACTGTCTCCTCAGTCATGACAAGGACCTCCCATAAAATACTAACATACCGACTTGGTAAATTGGTTCATCTCGACGAAAGAGAAAGGACATTTATACAAGCAGATGGATGCTCTGAAAATATCTTTAAACTGGACCTACTATTGAAATACCATCAGCAGCATTTCAAACCCATATTTATGGCTTCCATCGACATCGCCAAGGCATTCGATTCGGTTACGCACCAAGCCATATATGACACCCTGGCAACCAAAGGGTTTCCAGATACAATGATTAGGTATTTAATAAATACCTATGAACGAAGCAGTACAAGGCTTAATTGCGACTCCTGGATGTCAGAACCGATTGACCCCACCTGCGGGGTTAAACAGGGTGATCCCCTGTCACCCATCATATTTAATATGATTCTAGACGGACTCCTTTATCTACTACCGTCAGAGGTGGGTGCGATCATTGCTGGGCAAAAGTTCAACGCCTTCGCATTTGCGGATGACCTTGTGCTAATAGTGCAAACGCCGCAAGGTCTTCAAACTATGATTGATGAGGCTACCAACTACCTCACCAAATGCGGACTAGCGATTAACACCGGCAAGTCGTTTACTGTGGCTATAAGAAATGTACCGTATATGAAGAAGTCAGTGGTCGACCATAAGACCAGATTTATATGCCTAGGAAGAGAGCTTCCAGCTGTAAAGCGTGAAGACCAATGGACATACCTTGGTGTTCCGTTCACTCTGGAAAGTTGTTTACTTTGTAAACCTAAGGAGAAATTCCAAAAAGCCATAGATAAGCTTACGACAGCTCCGTTAAAGTCGCAGCAAAGAACATTTGCACTAAGAGTGATGGTGTTAAGAGGGTTGCATCATTTGCTGGTATTATGTAACACAAACCTAAGTAGGCTTAAAAAGATCGACACTCTAGTGCGGGCGGCGGTGAGAAAATGGCTAGATCTTCCACATGATGCTATTAATGCATATATACACGCCAATTGTAAAGACGGTGGATTATCGATCCCGTCGATGAGTTGGCTTATGCCATTAAAACGCAAAGAGAGGCTTGAAAACCTGCTCGGCGATGGAGTGCAACAGGAGACCTATCACTCCCAAGAAATACAAGTAACTAAGCGAAGGCTTAATGTTAATGGGGTGGCGATCACGAACAGCGTGGAGTTAAACCAGCGGTGGGCCAAGCATTTACATTGCTCGAATGACGGAACTGCGTTGGCAGAATCAAGTAAAGTACCACAGCAACATCAGTGGATAATTGATGGAACACGATTCCTCAGTGGGCGAGACTACTTGAATGCGATTAAGCTTAGAATTAATAAGCTACCCATACAATCCCGAACGAAAAGAGGTCGAAAAGCAGATCGTCTGTGCAGAGCGGGCTGCAATGAAGTAAAGACACTAAATCATGCCCTACATTGGTGGTATAGAACACATGCAGCATACCTAAAGAGAGCTCTGCTGAAAAGTATGATCGGGTAAAGGAAGAACCGCATTTTTTAACACCGGAAGAGTTAAGAAAGCCAGACCTGGACGCGGTGAACGATCAAACAGCGATCGTGGTAGGTGCTCAAATAGTCAGCGAGCTGGCTGGTCTGGATGCGGAGCACGAGTGGAAAGTCCAGTATTACCAAGATCTGTGTGACTCCGTGAAAGAGAAGTATAAGGCCGAGAAAGTAATATTCTCGTCACTTACCACCTCCAGCCACGGGATAAGGAGCAAGAAATCTGCATCAGATTTAACGGATTTGAAACTATTATCCACCAAAGCAATAATTGGAGGATTGAACGCATTCTGGAAGTTTAATAAGACGAAATCTGTAAGAAGGACAGGAGCCGGATAGGACGACTACGTCAAAATCAGCGAATAAAATGTGCTGCCTGCATTTTCATGGCACATTGCAGATGTAGTTTTTGTGGGTAAACCCTTCAGGGGAGTCCCGAACTACCGGAAAACAACATCTTCTCAGTGTGCGTAACACATTTCTCCATCTATAAAAAAAAAAGTAGCCAAATGCCTCGTCATGTAACTAGTGACGCGCATGAATGGATTATATTTGTCCCTATCTACTGACTAGTGTCCAACTTGATGGCGACCCGTGCGTACAAGTTCGTATCGCTCCGACAATGATATGTGAATTTGTGCGGAAAAAGATCGAGAAGGATTTAGAATTTGTGATCACAGTGTAGAGCTAGCAAAGCTGCACCAATGCGAGTAAAATTGTGTGTAAATACTGTGAAATAGTGCGAATATTAAGGAACAAAATATTTTACACGTTCACGTGCTGCTCTCGTGGGTGGTTTGTCCTGTGCGGCGAAAAACGGCCGGTGCCAAGTGATGTTGTATACGAGCGTCTGTGGAAATATTTTGTGAACATTTTAAGAACAGCTAGACTGCAATAGGATAAAGTAGTTAATATAGGGGGATTCTAACCCTGCTCCTCTGAGGGGGGGTGAGGCGCAGGGGGGTCAGCCGCACGGGGGAGTGACGTCACGCGGGTGGGGGTTTGCCGCGCGGGGGAATGACGTCACGCGGGGAGAGGGGCCCGGCGCGAACGACGGCCTAGCTAACCGCGGGGAGGGGGGTCAGACGCGACCGATGGATGAGGTGACCGCGGGGGCAGGGGTTTCCGCTCGACGGACCAACAACGGCCCGCGGGGAAGGGGGGATTTTATCTTAGTATGTTAAGTGGCGTACCGTGGGAAAAAATGGCGTGCCGTGGGCAAAAAGGCAAATGAAGATATTTATTAAATAATATTTTTCAATAATGATGATGAAATAATTTTTATTTTTTCATTACCATAAATCAATGTAGTACATACAAAAGTCGTTGAATTAAAATATTTAATTGAATCTAAACTGAAGCTGTCTTATTATTTATTCTACATGGATAACTCGACTACGATGAGACGGCTCCGCGTAATTTGATACTCGTCCTACCAAGCTCTGAGACAATGCGGTGGCTGCCTGCTACCTATTTTCCGCGATTTTCGACGAGATCATGCGGATGATAATAATTTTTTAACGAGGGTGTGAAAATTATGATTTAGGAGTTATGGGGGAAAAAGGTAATTTTAAGGTAAATGAAAATATTTTTCAATATTGAAATAATTTTTTTATTTTTTTATGTCCATAATTCAATGCTGTACATGATAACAATAATAACATTACGTGATATTGGCTATTAAGCTTCATAAAGAATATCATCTAAAGCGTATGCCAATAATTCGCAATCTACAAGCGATTCGCTATCAAACGTACCGCTCTCACATATCGCTTTCGCAGCATGGCATGCATCGGTGACATTGCAACGTTTTATAACATTTAAAAATAGTTGAAACTTATTATCGACAGTATGCGTATTTTCACATAACCAGTAATACATATGTTCTATACAATTTTCCAGATTAAACATAAACAGCACTGTTGAAGGTTTTAAACTTAAATACTTATCCAACAATGTTAACCGTAACATCCTCTCTGTATGCATCGTAGTAAGTTCTATTTTTAAGTCTTGAATCCACAACGGATGAGCAGTCGTTGTTGTTGGCGATTGTAGTAATCGTTCAATATCTGGACGTTGTCGAATGAACATTTTCCACGTTGCAAACGGTAATATTATGCGATGTCCATGATTATCACCAATAAGTAGATCTACACAAGAGACAGGCCCAACGCGTATTCCAATGTCTAAATATTTATAACACGTCGGTGTTAACGCATATCTCCGTCCTAAGATGCGAATCACGCGACGCGAGGACGATATAGGAGGAATACTATAAACGGAAATAAATATAAAGATTTGATAAATCGTGTACTTGGAAAAAAAATATCAGTATAAAAAATCGAAACTTACCCATCTGATTGTGTATCGGAAGTTGGAGTTTCAGTATTTTGTATCAGTATGTAATCATTCATGGCTTTATTATTTTCCTTAGCGGTTAGCATCGCATCTATTTGTAGAAAATGCTGTTGATCAAAATCCTAATATCACACAGCAACTGAAGCAGTTAAATGCCGGAGGCCGCCTTTTAAATGATACGTATTCCCCCTCTACACTTTCACACTTTCGATAGCAGCATCGCTTTGATGGCGCGCTCTTCGCGCTATTTCGATGATAATACGAATTCGATATTTGTTTATTCTGTGACGCGTTTTCACATAATTTAAAACAATATAGATATAACATTGGTTTTTTAGGGGGAAAAAACGTAATTTTAAGGTAAATGAAAATATTTTTCAATAATGAAGTAATTTTTTATTAATCGTTATGGGAAAAAAGGTAATTTTAAGGTAAATGAAAATATTTTTCAATAATGAAATAACTTTTTATTTATGATTAATCAACCAATAATTATATATTTTAAATACATTTTGTAAAGCGCAATTCTTTACATGTTTCTCGCAATGCATATTATTGTTGATATCTAATGTGTTCACGGAACCTATATCTTCGTTCGAATCATTATCGAACCATTAGAGAACCACAATTGAACCACAATTGTACCAATAGCGAACCACATTGAACCACTATTGAACCACTATTGAACCACTATTGAACTACTAGTGAACCACATCGAACCACTATTGAACCACTGTGGTACCACTATCGAACCACATTGAACCACATTGAACCACTATTGAACCACTGCTGCACCACTATCGAAGCACTATTGAACCACGTTGAACCACTATCGAACCACATCGAACCACTATTGAACCACTGTGGTACCACTATCGAACCACATTGAACCACATTGAACCACTATTGAACCACTGCTGTACCAATATTGAACCACGCGTATCGCTATCGGATCAGTATCGAAAAACTTCATCAACAGGAAACATGTCTTAAAATCGAATAACGTCGTAACGATTACGAGACGCGACGTTGCAAATTTTTGAAACTGTTTAAAAAAGTACATTTCGGAAAGAGGCTCGGGCGACATCGCACATAGCGACGCCCCTGGATTCGCGACCTCTAATTCGATCGTTATGAAACATAAAAATAATCGGGTAACCAAAAAACGGCGGATTTCGGTAAACATCGCCTTAGCCTTGTCTACCTGCGCGAGGGCATTGAACTGCAAGGTCCCAAAAAAGCTGTTTGTCGAGACTCTAACGCCTGTCGTTCGATTAATTCAAATTAAAAAATAACGAAACGAGAAAAAGCGATTAAGCATAAGAGTGAGAGAGAAAGAAACATTGTCCGTGAGGTATTAAATACCGTGTGCACACGGACGAAACGAGATTCCGTTAGTGATTTTCGAGTCGTGCATTGCGTGGAGTCGTCGCAAAAAACCGAATATCGAAATTAAACGGAAAGTTCACGGACTGAAGTTTGTTCGGTCGAAAGGTACGGGTCGTTTACGATTATCGTGATCTCGCGCATCGATCGAAAAGGCGGAAGAATTTATAATTAAACGCGGTTGTAGTTTAATTATGAGATTCGTGAGTTTCGCGTTCCGCAGCTCCGTGACGTCAATGGACACCCATAAGTTTCTTATGGTCCATTGACACTAGCACCTGAATTCCTCTGGAAATGAGGAAAGAACACCCGTCGATCTCCGACTTTCGGAGTTCGCCGGGGACGGTATTAATCAACCAGTCTGTCCCGTGCATCTCTGCTGTTCTCTAACGTGAAGCATTAGGGGGTGCACGCCCACAGATTGGCGTACGTTTTTCTTAAAATCCTGCCTACGAACAGCAGGTGTATTCTAGTGGAGGAAAGGTCTCCTGTTCCCGTGCATCATGTGAAGATGAAATTCACGCACGAGGGTCTTGAAAAAGTCACAGAATACGCTCGATCTGTGGATCGAAGCAACGGTCGTTCCTTTACAGCTGCAAGGGCTATGATGCAATGGCTACGCCTGTCGCAGTGTAGGCCCGGCGGTGCATGCACCAATAATGTAGAAACAATGCACAGAGGCCCCAGTGGCTATGTGATTGCAACACTGGAGGCACTCTGCAGTTTCTGCAGGTCCATGTACCTGGCCTTAATGGGACTACGCATTGCGTGTGTACTTACAACACACACGCAAGGGGAACGAACGGAAGAAGACGTTGTGTGTACTGCGACGGAATCGTCTATTTCATAGGCGAGTCGAATACACACATAAGAGAGCAGATCCTCGGTGTTTACCGAGACGTGGTCAAAACACACTGACACGTCGGGTCTATATGGGTTGTAGAATCGCGAAGCTCAACACTTATTCTCTTAACGAGATTAGCTACCGTCGCAAAAACTCGTCGCGACACGGCTGAACGCCGTGCAATAAGCCGACGATTCGGGCTTGAAAATAACAATATTTATATTTTAAAACTAATACAGTCCACAATTGTTCGCAGGTGAGGATCCTGACCAACCCGACGAGCCGGACCATTAAGCCCCTTCCAAGGCCAGGCTAGTCCATCGGGTGACGCACAAATTAACAGATTAAAATTGTAATTTGTAATTAAAAAATAAACGGTGTTCCGAGCAGGAGCACCAAAAATAAATAAAATTTCAGAGTTGATTTTTCTTATCTATTATCGATACCCTCTACCTCTCCCGGCTACTCGAAGATTAGGGAAACTAGTTAACTAATTAGAAGTTTCCTTAATCAAATTTCGAACAGAAACCATATCCGAGGATCACGAGTTAGCGACGAAATCATACAGAATCCTCGCGTGCACAGAAACGTCCCATAGAAGTAATATCTGAGAAGACAGGTACGGTGCCTAACAAATAGCATCAGCTAAATTCAACAAAATGTGATGAATGGACTCAAACAGATATGTTATGGTAAAGTATATATCATGAGGACGATGTGTGCTGTGTCAGTATAGTCGAATCGGAGGACCTTCGTGCATATTACAATGGAAGAACAACATATGTAAATCGAACGTAGTGTTTGGGCGCAATCAACCCTAGTAAATTCGAAGGAATGGTACGACGCTTGGGAGCGACAATGCAACGAATGTCTCCAATCTTTGGAAGAATGTAGTCGAGCTAAACGATTGGGACGAGACAGTCACTAATCGCTCGAATCGCGCAGCTCGTAGGTTTAAAAAATTCTTTAAGAAGACGTTTCGTACACGCGGGCGCTGGATATGGTGAGCGAGATAACGGATTGATTTGGCAGGAGGTAGAAACGGCTTTCGAAAGTCGTGTATCGACTGGCTCAATCATAAATGCTAAACATATGGAACCTCGACACTTCCTCGAAGATGCTAGTGACATAGTGCTCAATCACGTAAAGAGGGCGATCGAAAAACATTGTAGTATTAAGATTAATACAATATTCAATGGTGAATTTGTGGCAGGCGATAAACGTGCCAATAAAAGTATCAATACGAGAAACTGCGTACTCTTTCCAACGTCAGATCTTCGCGAGTGGTACGAGCAACGAGTAGTCGAGCCCACTTTAGCATCTTTGGAAGAATTTCAGGAACGCGATAGTGGATGGGCATTGTCACGCATTCTCAATTTAACAATTAATATCAACAAGTATAATCCCATGCGTGCGGGATGTGACATCAATCTGCCGCGTGAAATAATGTTGAAGAGAGCGGTCGTTAATGTGCGATCAAAGGACAATGCATGTTTCGCATGGGCGGTGGTCGCCGCTCTATATCCAGCCGAAAAACATACTGATTGGGTAATTTCGTATCCTAATTACGCGTCGGTGTTGAAGGTCCAGAACATTGAGTTTCCGATGACGTTGAATCAAATTAACAAATTTGAACATATCATCGACATATCTGTGAACGTTTACACCATCGAGAGGAGGGCCGAAGAAGAAGAACTGGCAGTCCTTCCGATACGTCTCACACGAAGAAAGATGGACAAGCACGCTAATTTGCTGTACATGCAAGATCCGCGAGATGACAAAGTAGGACATTTCACGTGTATCAAGAATCTATCTAGGCTCGTGAGTTTGCAATTAAGCAAGAAGAAGGTCAAAAAGTATATCTGCGACCGGTATGTATACATATGCTTATGAGAACGGTGCGAGTGTCTTCGCGACCACGATATTGAAAAATTTCGGATCTTTGCAGATGTTTACATTATTTCTATTCGGAGAAGACGTAGCAGACACATTCAGTAGACTGTGGGAAAATGAACGACTGCGCGATCGTATTACCGAACGAGGACGACAAATGGTTAAGTTTCGGCAATTACTGTAGAAAAGAGCGGCTCTCGTTTGTCGTATACGCCGATCTGGAACGCATCCTGCAGATGACAGAGAAGGATGAAAAAGAAGAGGAGGAAGAGGAGGAGGAGAAGAAGCAAGAGGAGTACTCGAAAGCAAAGATTTACGCGTATCAGCAGCACAAGGTATTTAGTATCGGATACTACGTGCACTGCTCGTACGACCAGTCATTATCCATGTATCGATATCGTCGCGATAGTGATTGCGTCTCGTGGTTCGTCAAAGAACAGGAACAATTAGCGTGTCGCGTAAAGGTTATCCTATCCGATAACGCAACCATGGAGCAATTGACGAAAGAACAGTGGAATGCATTTTGTTCGAAATTTGATTAAGGAAGTTTCCCTAATTTTCGAGTAAGCCGGGAGAGGGAGAGTGGTATCGATAAAGGTTAATAAATTGTCAACGCTGAGCTCCGTTTATATTGGTGTTCCAGCCCGGAACACCGTTTATTTGGATTATACAAATTAGAAAGAACAGATTTTAATTGAGTTTTGTTTCCTCCCGATGTATTGGCCTGGCCTGGTTGGTTCCCAACGGTCCGGCTCGTCGGGTAGGTCAGGATCTTCACCTGCGAACTATTGTGGACTGTATTAGTTTTAAAATATAAATATTATTATATTCAAGCCCGAATCGTCGGCTTATTGCACGGCGTTCAACCGTGTCGCGACGATTTTTTGTGACGGTAGTTAATCCCGTTAAGAGAGTAAGTGTTGAGCATCGCGATGCTACAACACATATAGACCCGACTGGTCTGTGTGTTTTGACCGCGTCGCGGTAAACACCAAGGATCTACTCTCTTATGTGTGTATGCGGCTCGCCTATGAAATAGACGATTCCATCGCAATACACACAACGTCTTCTTCCGTTCGTTCCCCTTGCGTGTGTGTTGTAAGTACACACGCAATGTGTAGTCCCATAAGGTCTGGTGCATGGACCTGCAGAAACTGCAGAATGCCTCCAGTGTAGCAATCCCATAGCCGCTGGGGCCTCTGTGAATTGTTTCTACAGCAATGGTACATGCACTACCGGGCCTACGCTGCGTCAGGCGTAGCCGTTGCATCATAGCCCTTGCAGCTGTAAAGCAACGACCGTTGCTTCGATCCACAGATCGAGCGTATTCTGTGACTTATTCAAGACCCCCGTGCGTGAATTCCATCTTCACATGATGCACGGGAACAGGAGAGATTCCTCCACTAGAATACACCTGCTGTTCGTGGGCAGGATTTTAAGAAAGACGTACGCTATTCCGTGGGCGTGCATCCCCTAATGCTTCACAAGGGGTAAGGACAGCAGAGATGCGCGGGACAGAATAGTTGATTATTACCGCCTTGGTCGAGCTCCGAAAATCGGAGATCATCGACTGTTCTTTCCTCTTTTCCAGAGGAATTCAGGTGCTTGTGTCAGTGGCCCATAAGAACTTTATGAGTGTCCACCGATGTCACGGAGCTGCGGAACGCGAAACGCACGAATCTCATAATTAAACGCCAACCGCGTTTAATTATAAATTCTTCCGCTTTTTCGATCGATGCGCGAGATCACGATCATCGCAAACGACACATACTTTCCGACCGAATAGACTTCACTCCGTGACTGTTCCGTTTAATTTCGATAATTCTTTTCGCGGCGACTCCACGCAGTATTCACTTCGAATATTTTCAACGGAAAACTCAACTGAAACTCTCTGTTCGTCCGTGAGCGCACGGTATTTAATACCTCACGGACGAAGTTTCTTTCTCTCTCACTCTTATGCATAATCGCTCTTTCTCGTTTCGTTATTGTTCAATTTGAATTAATCGAACAACGGCGTTAGATTCTCGACAAACAGCTTTTTTGGGACCTTGCAGTTCAATGCCCTCGCGCAGGCAGACAAGGCTAAGGCGATGTTTACCGAAATCCGCCGTTTTTAGTTGCCCGATTATTTGTATGTTTCTTAACGATCGACTTAGAGGTCGCGAATCCAGGGGCGTCGCTATGTGCGATATCGCCCGAGCCTCTTTCCGAAATGTACTTTTTTAAACACATTTCGTCGCGCAACGCACTGCCACGTATGCGAAAAACCGTTCGCTCAAGACGACAAACGGGTACGCGATCATTGCCATCTGACTGGACGATACAGAGGTTCAAATTGCAATCTAAATTACAAAGAGTCGCATTGCATTCCTGTAATTTTTCACAATTTAAGCGGTTATGATGCGCATTTTATTATCAGGGAAATAGCTAATACATTTGCAGGTAGCATCGATTTATTACCGATAACAAAAGAACGATATATCTCGTTCACGAAAAAAGTTAAATCTACGGAAGATGTGCATAAAATATGTGTGAAATTGCGATTCATCGATTCATATAAGTTTCTCAATACCAGCTTGGACAGATTGGCATCCTTCCTAAACAAAGATAAACTTAAAATTTTGCATTCTGAATTTTCGCATTTATCCATCGAAAAGTTTGATTTATTGACGCGAAAAGGCATCTTTCCGTACGAATACGTGGACTGCGTCGACAAGTTACAAGATCCGTGTTTACCGCCGCGCGAGTCATTTTACAGTTCTTTAACCTGCGACACGATATCCGAGAGCGACTACGCGCACGCCGCGAACATCTGGCAGCGGTTCTCCATCCAAACATTAGGCGAATATAGCGACTTGTACATGAAGATCGATGTCTTGTTATTAGCCGATATTTTCGAAAATTTTCGCAATAGTTGCGTTCAAAGTTATGGATTGGATCCCGCTCATTATTACACTTTACCGGGCTTCACATGGGACGCCATGCTAAAATATACGCGTATTAACTTCGAACTACTCACTGACGTCGACATAGTTCTGTTCATCGAACGTGGTATACGCGGTGGTCTAGCTCAATGTTCGAACAGATACGCTCATGCTAACAACAAGTACATGCAATCGTACGATTTATCGAAGCCAACATCGTATCTCATGTATTTCGACCTTAACAACTTGTACGGTTGGGCAATGTGTCAACCGTTGCCCTACGCAGAATTTCGATGGGTCGAGGATCTAACGAATTTTGACGCATCGTCGATCGCGATAGATTCTCCTATACGCTACATTATCGAAGTGGATTTGGAGTATCCGCAACAAGTGCACGACGCGCACACCGACCTACCGTGCTGTCCGACGCGCGATATACCGCCCGGTAAGCGCCAGGATAAGTTGCTCGCCACGTTGTACGATAAGAAGCGTTACGTGATATATTATCGTAACCCACAGCAGTGTATACGTCACGGGCTTCGCGTTGCGAAAATTCATCGTGTACTACAATTCGCACAATCTCCATGGTTACACATGTACATTGAACTTAATACACAATTTCGAACACGCGCGAACAACGATTTTGAAAAAAATATATATAAATTAATGAATAATGCGGTGTTCGGGAAAACCATGGAGAATGTGCGCAATCACGTTGACGTGAAACTTGTGACAAAATGGGATGTAAGGTACTGCGCTGAGGCATTGATCGCGAAACCCAATTTCCACAGTAGAAGCGTCTTTTCGGAGAATCTTGTCGCCGTTGAATTGCGTAATCTCGAGGTGAAGTTCAAAAAACCGATCTATGTGGGTATGTGTATACTCGACATATCAAAGACATGTTTGTACGAGTTTCATTACGAGTACATGTTACCATTGTATCAGGATAAATGCCGAATTATGTATACGGATACGGATAGCCTGATATATCATCTCGAGTGCGAGGACGTCTACGAAACCATGAAACGCGATATCGCCAGATTCGATACAAGCGATTACGCGATCGACAACGCATACGGCATACCGCTCGCGAATAAGAATGTGCCCCGTCTGATGAAGGATGGAAACAACCGGGCGATTATGACGGAATTCGTCGGACTTCGATCAAAAATATACGCGTTGAGAATAAACGGTAAGACGGACACGAAGAAAGTGAAGAATATAAAAACTAGAGACGTGGCCAAATCGATAACGTTCGACGATTACAAGCGGTGTTAAATCAAGAAACTGAAATGACGCGACGTCAATCTTGTATAAGATCCAAATTGCACGATGTGTATACCGTACGAGAGACTAAAATTGCTCTAAGTCCTTTCGATGACAAACGATATATTGTGCCCGATTCCACCAACACGTTACCATGGGGACATTATCGGGTACCCTTGTAAATAAAAAAATTCCAATAACTTAAAGTTGTATATGTATATTGTTAATACTATCTTTATTATATTGTTTTATTATGTAATATTTTATTATATATATTCTAATAAAAGTAAGTACTGTATTCTAACAATAATGAAGTGTGTGTCTACAATACATTATTTTTATGTATCCAAGAGTTGTGCGAGTCGTTAAATCCTAGCCATTTCACATAAACCTTGTCATCTTTCCTGCGCAACACCTTTTCCACGAGATACACGTCGGGATTTACTGAGCGATGCAGCTCGTATTCGTAAAATCCCCAGACAACAGGTTTTCCGCGACAATCCCCGAGTAAGTAAGTCGCAGAATTCGTTCTTTGTATTTCGATGATCTTAAATATCTCGGTGGACTAATTTGGTGTGTAACATTTATCGAAGATCGTCTTGAACTTACTCCCGCGTACCGAGTTGCCCACTTTGAATCTCGATGGAGCGACGATCTTTACGTTGCTGTATACCGTATTCAAAAGTTTATCGGCGATCGCTGGGGTTACATCGATCGGCCGCATCCCAATGGTTCGATGTTTTCGCGCGTTGTACTCCGACACAAGATGCGATAACGCGTCGATCCATCTGTACGTTCCGTTAAGCGTGAACAATTTCCACATGTCGTTCTTCAACGTACGATTAAATCGTTCCACAACCGAGACCTTCATAATCGAATACGTCGAATAATGATTGATTCCGTGTTTCCTCATAACCTCCCCCACATCTGCATTGTAAAATTCCTTTCCTCTGTCGGTTTGAAAATTTTTCGGACATCTTCCATCGTTCCGAATTATCTTCGCAATAGTTTTCGCCACCTCGCTCCCGCTCTTGTTCTTGAGCGGTACAGCCCACGCGTACTTGCTCAAAACATCGATAACCGTGAGTATATAATGGTAACCCTTGTTGAATCGCGTGTAAGGACGCATTTCCACCAGATCCGCCTGCCATAGATCGTCGTTTCCGCGCACTATCACACGTCTACGTGGAAAATTTTTTATTGCCGGAGCATGTAATTCTTCCACCAGTTGCAGCTTTTCAGAGGTAATATTTCTTTTTTGTTCTTCTTCTTTTCAATGGATTTCGACATGTTTGATCGGGACATTATTCTCCATGAATGTCACAATATTGCGCATGCATACTTTCTTATCCGTCCGCGTGTTCGAAGCGCGCACTCGTATTTTCTCACGAGGTGTGTTATTTCATAGGGTGATGTTGTCGCTATGCCGGGTAACGCGTTGAACCATCTTCTCGATCTCATTTAACGTGATCCGTAACGATTGTACGTTTTCCTGAAGTTTGACCATCCTTCCATCGAATTCATCTTGCCGATCTTCCAACATTTTTGCAATGTGTTCCACGTAACGTTTATTAACGACGTCACCGTCCGCTTCTGGATGCGCAACGCGCCGTATTTTCCGCGATTTCGCATCAAAGTCGGCGGCACTCAGACAAAGCGCATTGTCGCGCACGTAATTTCTAAGCAATCCGCTCCACCGATAGTATGGTCTATCCATCGTTCCGTCTCTTCCGAGCGATATTCCAAATTTATCGATAGGCATTTCGACGCTGACTGATCGATTGACTGACGTGCAGTTTTAATTTATAATAAGACCAGCTTCGCGAAGTTCCTCGATAATCGATAGAATTTCATTGTCGTGAGCTTTGTTGCCTGCTTGGCGCGAGGCTTCCAGCGATCGAAGACGGTCTACCAACTCGTTGGGATCATTCCAATGCACGTAATCGATTTTATTGTCGCCTAGCATCATAATGCTCGGCACGCTTACACCTTTCCCAATTGTTCCACGAGACAATAAGGGGGCTATTACATGCTTATATTTGTATCCCTTGTTACCCAGTACAGGATTAAACACGTTGTGATCGCGTCTATGCGCGTTTGTCGACAGCAATATGTGTTTGTATTTTTCCTTATCGTTCTCGGTGTACGAGGTATCGTCGGGAATTCTCTTGAAGATCAACTCGTATAGACCCGGTGTTCCGGCATATCTTATTCCGTCTACGATTATATTGTAGTTCGCGGTTATGTCGATACGTTTATCGCCGAGTATTGTTCCATCATTGTTAAAATAAACACCGTAAACATGATCCATGTTGCTGTCTTTGTTGCCGCTCAAGGCAGCCCCCATGTATTTTTGTCCCAATGGGCCGAAGTGATTCCGTAACATCTCCTGACCTTCGGGCGTTTTCAACTCGCGTTGAACGGATGATACGAACGACTCGCCGTCATCGTCGTCGGTTTCGAAAACATCTTCGACGGTCAATAGAGGTTGAATCGGCGACTGCTTGTAAAGTCTTCTGCGTGCTTGATTACATGGGGTCGTTGTCGTCGTCGTCCCCGTCGTTGTCGGTCTTTCGTTCGATCGTTTCGCTTTAGCCGGAGTGAAATTGGTAATTGGTGATGAAATAGCTGGTCGTTTCCGTTTTATCCGACCCTCGTTCTTCTTCATCTCTTCAGGCACGTTTTGTTCGGAGAATATCATATTGTTTTTATCTCCGATAGCCATCGGATCGATACTTGAAACGATAGGGCTAGACCCATCATCAGTGTTTTCGACGATCTGCTTCAAGGGATCCGTAATAGGCTTGAAATGTTTTTCCAATGCGACATCTTCCGCCATTTTATCGGTTTTTAAGACGTGACACTTTTTGCGAATAGACGTTCTCGTTTTGGCGATCTCTCTCGCTAGTATTTCGCGATCTCTAATCTCTTCGCCACCGCCGCGGCCGCCATTGCCTTTATCGATATCGACGGTTGACATGCCGCAATCAAGTTGGAAACAAATCTTTTCACGATCGCAGACGTTGCCCAGTCGATGTATCAACGATTACTAATCGCATCACGGTATCGCAAATTCGTTAAATCCCTTCCTGTATCATCGATTGTTAAACACGCTGTCCTTATCTATTACTACGAATCCGTATTTGTGTTTCCAACAAACGCCACACAATGCGTTGAAATCCTCGTAGGACATATCGGTGTTTACGTGATCGTTGTACACATGTTTTAAATTCATTCCATCCTGTTTGAATAAAATTAACAAATACGCATTGTCGCGTATAAGATGCTTGGGTATCTTTGCATATGTCTGACAGAGATAGAAGCAGTCGACGCTCGAGTGTCGACCCATTGCGAAGTACTCTCTTATCGTATCTTGCTTGTCACATGCCACGTCATCAAAGATAAAAATGGAATTCGGAAGCGCCTTGCTCGGCGGAATAACATCGCTATTATTGCAAAATGTAAAATATCCGATCTCATCGATCGGCGCTAGCAAATTCTCCAAGTATTGATATTTCGGTTGTTGAAGCGATTTCGAATACACGTATACGTTCTCGAAATGCGCACCGTTCGGGCTTTTCAACAAACTTATCATCACGTTGGTCTTGCCGCAGTTCGAAGGACCGCAAATGAGACCGCGTATGGTGGTCGGTAGCATGTTTCCGTGCCTGCGTATGTTTCCCTCGGACATCAGTTGCGTTTTACCGTCGAAATTGCTCACTTTGATCGTTGTTGATTGTCGTACGAAACGCATCTTTCCCCCTTCCCTCTTATAACCACAATTTATTTGCAACGCAGGTTGCGATGTCTGTGGTATTTATAGAGGCGCGCTTAGCCGATTTTGCGCAGTGTGCAAAATATTATTTCATGTGGCGGACAACTGCCATATTCGCGATATAAAAGGTCGATTCGGAAGTCGAACAGTGTCGTCAGTGTTGGGATCATTATAGCTTGCTATATAAAGAATCGCGCCGAGTGCCAAAGACGACGACGAAGACGACAGTAAAAGGTTGCGGTCTATTGAGCCGTGCGATGAACGCACTTCCCATCGAATTACATATCCCTGGCTATCAATTTTGCGGGCCGGGAACTCATTTGGAGAAACGATTGGCGAGAGGTGATCAAGGTATCAATCTGCTGGATGCGGCGTGTCGCGAACACGATATAGCCTATTCGCTTAGCAACGATCTCGCTGAACAACACGTTGCGGATAATATACTCGCTACGAGAGCGCGAAAACGTATCACCGCGAAAGATTCGACTCTCGGTGAAAGAGCTGCCGCTACAGCAGTTTGGGCGGCTATGAAAGCAAAAACAAAATTCGGTATGGGTTTGAAAACGAATAAATCGACATCTGCGAAGAAACAGAAGCAGAAGAAGAAGAAGACGGTGAAAAAGCGCATACTTCCGATGGCGAAACGTGGCGGTATTTTGCCATTGCTACCATTATTGGGAGCTCTCGGATCCTTGGCTGGCGGGGCAGCGGGAATCGCAAAGGCGGTAAACGACAACAAGGCGATGCAACGTCAGCTGGAAAAGCTAAGGCGTCATAACCGCGTCATGGAAGGTCATGGACTTTATCTCGCTCCGTACAAGCGTGGACGAGGTATCCCGAGAAGAAAAAAAATCTCAAAAAAACATTAAAAATACCTGCAGGTGTAACGACTAATGTGCAATTGGAACAACTAGCAAGACGTATGCGTATACCGTTCTTTAGCGGAATTTTTATGCGCAATAATTTACCAATAGACGGCATTCGACGAAACGAAAGCGGAATCGTCAATTTGGATGACTCCGACGGCCCCGGTACTCATTGGGTAGCGTATGCGAAGAGGGGAGATCGCTCTGTATATTTCGATAGTTTCGGAAATCTTCGTCCGCCACAAGAATTGATGAAATATCTCGAAAAGAATACGACAAAAATTCAATACAATCGTACGTCTTATCAAAGATACGATCAGAGCAATTGCGGACAACTATATTTATGGTTTCTCTGAACGATTGACGATACATTTCCATTTAAACTCTGACGTTCCACCATCGAAAGTCAGTCAGTATTCCTTGCGACTGTTTCAAAACATGTCGCTGACATTTACGTTGACGGGTAAGAGTAGTGCCCTAGTGGTAAGCTACTTCTCAGCCATAGATTTGAGCGATGACGATTACGAACTGGGTCTAACAGACTTTGAAACTTACTATACGATACCGAATGTGAATTCGTGGAATAATAAATTTTATTTCGACAAAGATGACGCCATGATTGTCATTCCCGAGGGTTCGTACGAACTGCGTGCGATAGACGAGTATCTGAAACGTGAGATTTTACGAAAATATCCCAACAACGTAGCGGAAAAGAAGGAAGTCAACACTATTGATGACGATGATGATGATGATGATGAAAATGATGATGCAAACAAATATCCGCTAGTGATTCATGCTAACAATAACACAATGAAAAGTGAAATCAAGAGCGCTTATCGAATAAACTTTAGCAAACCTAATAATATAGGATCGTTATTGGGATTTTCGTCCAATCGTGTGCTGCAGCCGGGGTAGTGGCACGAATCAGACGCATCAATTAACATCATCGGCGTAAATATTATTCGCACAGAATGCAACGTGACCGCTGGTGCATATAGCAACGATAAGTGCGTGCACACGATACACGAGTTTTCGCCAAGCGTACCACCGGGATATAAAATATCGGAAACACCGGCACAGATCATTTATCTGCCGATCATCGCGCGGAGCATTACTGATTTAACGATACGCATTGTGGATCAAGACGGACGACTGCTCGATTTTCGAGGAGAAGAGATAACCGTTAGATTGCACGTACGACGACGACGGCGATAATACGCGCGTGTGGGTGTGCATGGATGGTATATGATATGCTCGTGCTGAACGAGACGAGGCACGCGAGAGACAATACATTTACGGTGGACGATATTTTCACGAGACGACGAGCGGCTGCAGCGGTATCGAGTGACAGTAATCGGGTATCCGGTGGCGTTAAAAAGAAGCTTAGCACCTTGAATCGGGAATTTTTGAAATCATTGGGATTTGTTGTGCAAACTCCGTGAAAAAAACAATGACTGACATTTTGAATATTGGAGGTGAACCGATCTTTGACGATCGTATCGTCAGGATTGAGACTCACACGTATAATCCGTACGCCAACACGTCGCTTGAGTATAGTGATGAAATACGAATACCTATACAACATCAGGATTTGTACACGTTACCATGTGAGAGCTTTCTATACATCGAGGGAAAATTAACGGTGCACAAGTTACAAGAAGAAGATACGAGGCTGGTATTGGGCAACAACTGCGCTGCGTTCATGTTCGATGAAATTCGATATGAGCTTGACGGTGTAGAAATCGATCGCAATAGAAACGTTGCATATATCGCAATAGTACTCAATTGAACTGCTAACGCGCCCACCTTCAAGAACATTCACGGCCAATCCGACATTGATGTCGCAATAGCCACAAATGCAATAGCCACAATAATCAAAAACTGGACAGTTCACCCTGACATAATAAACTGCGACCATAGGCTCATATCGTTTAAAATAGTTCTCGCGAAGCAAGCAATCCAAGCAACACAACATGGCAATAGGTTTAACATCAAGAGGGCAAATTGGGATGAGTTTCGGGCGAACATAAACCGATCACTAACTGACATCAGGCCGATGCTCGAATCGAACGACGCGCGGACAACAGCTGAAACCATAGACAGTATTATTTTGGACACAGCCAATGACACCATTCCGAAAAGACGGATATATAGCAAGTCTGTGCCGTGGTAGAGTCAAGCACTCAGGGAACTGAAAGAAAAGATGTTTGAAGCCAGGCACAGGTTACTGCTCACGCGCTCACGGTGCATACACACAAGGCGTCAGCACCCACTGTGGTTGTGTAAGTGAGGAAGTTCAAGGCCGAATCGGGTACACCAAGTTAGGAGACTTACAACCTCCACCCTTTGGGGCCGATTCCGGTGTTATCTGAAGACGTAGAGTAGACTCCTTTTTGGTTTGTCGTTCTGCAATTATTATTATATACCTCCAGATTTTGTGTCATATTTTTATAAACATAGTTATTGAAATAATATTTAAATAAGAATTTTTCATGTTTTAGGTATCACAGTATATTCTTAAACGAATTGGACATAATGTTTGTGGAACATTATATTTGATGTACATATTTGTATAATATACATATCTAACTCTTATATATTTAAATTTCGCATATATAATTATAAATATTCCTTAAATAAAATAGTATATGATTTATGTTTAGATGGCTAATGATGACATAGACATCTTTGTTCGGAATTGATGGTCTGAGGACGAGAGTAACTTCTTTGGATTGTTATATATACTGTAAAAGAGAAAAGAATTCTACGATTTAAATAATTAGTGAATGGCGTTCTTCATATTATATTGTGGTGAATGAATAAGGGTAAGTAATTAATGAGATTCACATATAATGGTAGATATATTAAACAGATAAGCAGTAAGAGGCATAAATAAAACCTCTTTATTATTAGTTTTGAAATGTTAAAATAATCAACTTCATTTAATGATTGGTGTTTAAAAACGGAACGGTTGAGCACTGCGAAATTCGCCGTCGGTTTTTGTCGGTTTTTCCCGTTTGCGATGTCACCGTGTACCGGTAGGCATCGCAAAAAAAAACCGTTGACGAAGACGACCTAGGCTCGCCTGTATTTCAGTATACTTGCCACGCACCGTTGCGTGAGTCATTGGAAAACACAATAGGTGATGAGCTAGGTCGCACGTGCCGCTGCTAGACTGAATGATAGAGAGAAACAGGAGAGGGAAAGAAAAACGAATATGAGACTCGTCAGCGCCTCTTATCGGTGCTGCAATTAACGAAAATGCGAATTGGCTCCAAGTCGTGCTGCAGAACAAAAAGTGTCCTACTGAAGAAGAATAACGCGAGTAACCGGAGTCTCCAGGTGGCCAACGTGGGTCGATTCCCTTCCACTGCCTTTTGAAGTGACTTTAGGGTTTTCCAACCTTACTTTCGCTAGAAACAAGGCACTTGCGTCCTGCTTCTCGGCCCGATCGTCGATTGCAGGGAATGATGTTCTGTGAATCAGGTACAAGACAGGAGAACATAGTTCTTGGCTGCTCACGGATTCACAGCGTCAATCACCTACCACTTTCGTAGCCCTCATCTGCCGCTGGACTAGCCGTTCTCACCCGTGAGACCGTTTACAAAGACAGGAGAGGATCCAAGCGGTCTACAGGATCCTCTTGTTTGCTCACGCGCTCACGGTGCATTCACACCAGTCGTCAGCACCCACAGAGGTTGAGTAGGTGAGGGAGTCCAAGTCCGAATCGTGTGTACCAAGGGAGGAGACTTACAACCTCCACCCTTTTGGGGCCGATTTCGGTGTTATCTGAAGACGGAGAGTAGACTCCTTTTTGGTTTGTCGCTCTCGTCTAAAAAATTACAGTCAACTTCGCCACGCAGGCAAAAGGCAGTTGTCACCACGAGCCGACGGCAATCGTGCGTGACGTAATTCGGCCCGCTGATCGTATACGGAGTCCGTAACGACAGAGCAATAGCGAGCGATTTTGTTCCAGGACCATTGCGGAGGCCGCCGGAAGAAGTGACGGAGCCGAGCGTCGAGCCCCGACAGCCGAGGCGTTTTCGTGTCTCTCTTTCTCTCTCTCTCTCTCTCTCTCTCTCTGGCTTTATTTGTAACAGTATACTGCCGTTCGTTGCACGAGCGGCGAAGATAAATATTGTGAAATTTACTTAACCTCTTCCTTTTTCCGAACTATTTGGAGTCTGGGAATCCGAACACAAATATTCATTTACGTAGACTCCAAACAATTGATGATCTCAAACTTAATTTAATAATGTTATTGTGTAATATTTTATTTTACACTTATAATAAGAATCTGTTAATATTTATAAATGGACTGGGATTTCTAAATTGTAATGCAGTGGAGATTTTTTCAATCATAATGTTACCAAAAGAAGACTTGTCGAAACCATGGGACAAAGCGTTATGAGTGCTATTTCTACCTTCTATAATATTTAAAGAATGTGTTTAATGTGTTTTATTCTACCAGAATTAAAAAGTGATACCAGCTTACTGATGGTGGTAATATATTTAAGCTTTATAACTAGGAAGCAGACTTGATTTTGTGAGATACTGAAATTTAAAGCTTTGAGTTTGCTCAAGAAATACGATATGAATATGTATGCCCAGTATTATATAGCAAAAGATATATCTTTGTCAATTAAAGTGTAGTTGACATTTTATCTTTTATTTGCCTCAGTTAAAGGATCATTATTTGTCTTTTATGTAAAATAGCATAGAACTTTGAAATGTATAAATTTTTAAGTCCCATTCAAGAAATACAAGATGCGTGAAAGTCAGGTTCTGAGATAAATGTACCTAATATTGTCTACCAAACAATTCATGATTAATTTATGTATCTATACACATGTATGAAAACATTAGTTTGAGTTTCTGAAGTTATTTGAATATGTATTCTTAGTATTTTCCATTGTATATGTTTTTATAAACTTTATAATTAGAATTATGTTTAAAGAATGTTAGTATAAAAATATATAGTACATTTTATTAGTATTTTATTGTTCTAGATGATAATATTTGTATGTTGGAGAAAATTCTATTCAGTAGTTCTGTAAATTTGAAACAGGATCTGAAATCATAACTTCTTGCGAGCATTGTTTTGTAACTAACTGCTATGGTATTTTGAATGAGGTCAGTTTTTAGAATCTCACTGATGTATCTGTATTTTATATCTATGTGTTTCGACCTTTCGTTCACCGCACCGCTTTTAATCAAAGATATAGCTCCCTGATTGTCGATTTGTAGCTTTACTTTCACCTTCTTACCTATTATTTCTTCAATAACCATTTTTATATAACGCAAATCTTTACAACATTCTGCCGCTGCTACGAATTCATCCTCTGTGCTGGATGTAGATATATCGTTTGTTGTCTTCTTAATATCCGTAGTATGGGTCCACCTCCGTAGCAAATAACATAGGCCATGGTGCTACGTCTGGTTGAACAGTCCGCGGCAAAGTCGGAATTGCAGTATGCGAAAATAGTATCATCGCAACTTTCTCGCTTGTATTGAATCCCTTAAGGTACCTCAAAAGTCGTTTTAAGTCTGTTATATTTCTGTCTGTTGGCTGTTCCACATACCTGCTACAATATCCGACCGCGTAGTCCAAGTCAGGTCTTGTTTTCGTCGACAGGTACAGTAAACTGCCTACTGCTTCTCTGTACGGGAATTTAGAGCTGCTTGTTTATTCGCTTGCCTCCGAGCATGGGTTGATAGGTGTTTTTACAGGTTTGTAGTTTTCCATGCCAAAACTCTCAAGTACCTTGTTAGCGTAGTCACCTGGTGATAATCTTATACTGTCTTGTGTACATTGGAATTTCATACCAAGGAACTTCTGTGGATTTTTATCTATTTTCATTTAAAATGACGCTTCTAGTTTGTTCAGCAATTGAGTCATCTCTTCTTCGTTACAGCCGATGAGGAGTCCGTCGTCTACATAGATTCTCAACATCAGATCTGAATTTTCTCTTTTAAACAAACACCGATCACTGTTAAGAGGAATGAGGTTTTTTTCTTTGAGAAACTTTGTGAATCGCTCGTTCAAGCAAAAGGAGGCTTGTTTTAGGCAATAAGACGTCTTCTTTAACTTAAACAATTTTCCTGCCTCATTATATTCTTCAGTTGGGTATATGTAAATTATTCCTTTTTGGTTTCCATGTAGGAGTGCTGTCTTAATGTCCAGTGTTATTATTTGTTGATTCTAATTGGCAGCAATAGAGAACAACGTTCGTAAAGAAGCATTGCTTACCACTGGACTATAGATTTCTTCGTAATCTAGATCTTTTCTTTGTTCACACCCTCGGACAACCAGGCGCGTTCTATACTTCCCATTGTCTTTGATTTTTAACACCCATCTGCTACATAGTGGTCTTATTCCTTGGACTTCATTTGCATTCACCAGTGTCCAGGTGTTGTTTTTCCTCATGACTTCTTTTTATTCATTAATTGCTTTCATCCACCGATTCTTGTCAAGACCTGAAACAGCCTATTCAAATGTTAAGAACACAGGGTAATACCTTTCAGGGGGCTGTTTTCTCCTATTTGATCTTCTGAGCGCAGGTCGTTATCATCATTTTCTTCATCTGAATCGCAACTCCGCCATTCCATAGAATCCTCTTCTTGCTCTTATTCTTCTTCTCTCTCTTCATGTACCCTTTCTTCAGTTTCATCTTCGTTCCGTTCTTTTCGTTATTGTCATAGGGTAACTGTAAAGCAATGTCCTCTTCAATCTGACTGTTCTGAATTTTCTTTTCTTCCACGATCACATCTCTTGAGATGATTACTTTTCTCTTTGTTTTATTCCATAGACGATATCCATTAGGTGCATAGCATGTCATGATGTATTTATCACTCCTAACGTCTAATTCTGTTAGTGGTCTAGGTATTTTTACGTAAGCTACGCTTCCAAACGGCTTCAACCACTTGAAATTTGGTTTCCGTTTAGTCCACATTTCCATTGTCGTGATCATCAGACTTTTTGAAGGTGATCTGTTGTGCAGATGAGTGTCGTTCATTACCCACATATCTATGCCTTATACCGCATATCCTGAATCCACGCTTTCTCATCAGGAGAACATGAGTATGAATGGGGTAGCACGTTACATCTATGCCTCATACTGCGTTTTTCCTGTGTCCATACTTTCACATCAGCAGAATATGTGTATGAAGGAGGTAACACGTATTATCTACACCTTATGCTGCGTTCTGTATGAATCCACGCCTTCCCATCAGGAGAACATGAGTATGAAGGGGGTAGCACGTTATATATATGCCTTATACTGTGGTTTGCGTGAATCCCAGCTTTCCCATCAGCACAACATGAGTATGAAGGAGGTGGCACGTTATATCTATGCTATATACTGCGTTTTGCATGAATCCACGCTTTCCCATCAGGAGAACATGTGTATGAAGGGGGTAACAGGATATATCAATGCTTTATACAGCGTTTTGCCTGAATCAATACTTTCCCATTAGCAGAACATGAGTATGAAGGAGGTAGCCCGTTATATCTATGCCTTATACTGAGTTTAGCCTGAATCCATGCTTTCCCATCTGCAGAACATGAGTATGAAGGAGGTAGTACGTTACATCAATGCCTTATACTGCGTTTTCCATTAATCTGTGCTTTTCAGTCAAGAGAAGATGATTATGAAGGCTGTAGCGCGTGATATCTATGCCTTATACTGCGTTTTGCCAGAATCCTCGCTTCACGATCAGCAGAACATGTGTATGAAGGAGACAGCACATCATACCTGTGCTTTGCACTGCGTTTTGCCTAAATTCACGCTTTCCCATCAATAGAACATGAGTATGAAGGAGGTAGCACGTTATATCTATGCCTTATACTGTGTTTTGTATGAATCCACGCGTTCCCTGCAGGAGAACATGAGTATGAAGGAGGTGGCTCGTTATATCTATGCTATATACTTCGTCCTGCATGAATCCACGCTTTCCCATCATGAGAACATGTGTATGAAGGGGGTAACAGGATATATATATGCCTTATACAGCGTTTTGCCTGAAGCCAAGCTTTCCCATCAGCAGAACATGAGTATGAAGGAGGTAACACGAAATATCTACAACTTATGCAGCGTTTTGTATGAATCCACGCTTTCCCATCAGGAGAACATGAGTATGAAGGGGGTAGCACGTTATATATATGCCTTATACTGTGGTTTGCGTGAATCCCAGCTTTCCCATCAGCAGAACATGAGTATGAAGGAGGTGGCACGTTATATCTATGCTATATACTGCGTTTTGCATGAATCAACACTTTCCCATTAGCAGAACATGAGCATAAAGGAGGTAGCACGTTATATCTATGCCTTATACTGAGTTTTGCCTGAATCCATGCTTTCCCATCAGCAGAACATGAGTATGAAGGTGGTGGCACGTTATACCTATGGCTTATGCTGCGTTTTCCATTAATCTGTGCTTTCCAGTCAAGAGAAGATGATTATGAAGGCTGTAGCGCGTGATATCTATGCCTTTTACTGCGTTTTGCCTGAATCCATGCTTTCCCGTAGGGAGAATGTAAGTATGAAGGAGGTAGCGCGTTATATATATGCCTTATACTGTGTTTGCCTGAATCCATGCTCTCCCATCAGGAGTACATGAGTATGAAGGAGGTACCACGTTATACCCGTGCCTTATATTGCGTTTTTCCTGAATCCAAGCTTTCCCATACGGGGAGGTATGTATGAAAGAAATTGCACGTTATATCTATGCCTTATACAGCGTTTTACCTGAATCCATGCTTTCCCATCAGCAGTACATGAGTATGAAGGAGATAGAACGTTATATCTATGCCTTATAATGCGTTTTGCCTGAATCCATGCCTTCCCATCAGCAGAACATGAGTATGAAGGAGATAGAACGTTATATCTATGCCTTATACTGCGTTTTGCCTGAATCCATGCTTTCCCATTGGCAGAACAAGAGTATGGAAGAGGTAGCACGTTATACCTGTGCCTTATACTGCGTTTTGCCTGAATCCATGCTTTCCCATCAGGACTACCTCGCTCTGCAGTCATATCAGTTCGGAAGACGCAGTGTAAATTTTTATTTTCCAACTGCAAGCGGCGTATTGCTTTAAAAAATTTCCTTCTCTGTATATTATATACATATTACAGTACATAATATTTATAATTAATAATGTAATACTATTATATTCCTTCTATTCCTCCTTCTACTATTCTTCCTTCTTCTATTCCTCCTTCTTCTATTCTTCCTTCTACTATTCGTCCTTCTACTATTCCTTCTTCTTCTATTCCCTTTTCTCTATCTATCTATCTATCTTTTGCAATTTCGGAGTCTCGTCTAGCCGACAAGACGAATCCCTAAGCATAGGGCTGAGTCTCAACAGATCGCAGCGTGGTAACTGCTCTACTGAGTACAACACCCCGCCATGTACCTAAGTCGTCTGCAGACGATTCCGAGTCTCGACGTCGAACGTGGAATACCCATGATCGACCGTTAGATCACCAGAGGTCGTCGTTCGGTGAAATCCCGACGACGAATCCCATTGACGCTCGTATACGGCAAACTGGGGCCCGTGCGATGACCAGTCACGAAGGGCTGGCCACCTAGTAGTGTCACATTGTTTTGAGCCTTTCGACCCACACGAGACTCCTAGAGATATCGTTGCCTCCTTTGACTAGAAAGGATACGGCCTTAGAGGCGTTCAGGCATAATCCCACGGATGGTAGCTTCGCCCCACCGGCCGCTCGACCGAGTGCGTGAACCAAATGTCCGAACCTGCGGTTCCTCTCGTACTGAGCAGGATTACTATCGCAACGAATAGTCATCAGTAGGGTAAAACTAACCTGTCTCACGACGGTCTAAACCCAGCTCACGTTCCCTGTTGGCGGGTGAACAATCCGACGCTTGGCGAATTCTGCTTCGCAATGATAGGAAGAGCCGACATCGAAGGATCAAAAAGCGACGTCGCTATGAACGCTTGTCCGCCACAAGCCAGTTATCCCTGTGGTAACTTTTCTGACACCTCTTGCTGAAAACTCTTCAAGCCAAAAGGATCGATAGGCCGTGCTTTCGCAGTCTCTATGCGTACTGAACAACGAGATCAAGCCAGCTTTTGCCCTTTTGCTCTACGCGAGGTTTCTGTCCTCGCTGAGCTGGCCTTAGGACACCTGCGTTATTCTTTGACAGATGTACCGCCCCAGTCAAACTCCCCGCCTGGCAGTATCCTCGAATCGGATCACGCGGGATTATTTTTGGCGATCGGCCGGCGAAGGCCTCACACCACTCTTACACGCTTGGCTCTAGAACACCGTGACAACCGGGTCGAAACACCGGCGCATGCGCTCCGCCTAACCGAGTAAGTAAAGAAACGATGAAAGTAGTGGTATTTCACCGGCGATGTTACCATCTCCCACTTATGCTACACCTCTCATGTCTCCTTACAATGCCAGACTAGATTCAAGCTCAACGTATACTGTTCCAAATTTTCTTCGTCTACTTCGTTTTCCCAGTAAATCCTCAGTTCCGCCCATTCTATCGCCTGATTACGTTTTATTCTCTTTGTCAAGACATACTTTGTTATTTCTAGTTCAATGGGTATAAACCCACTGACTACTTGCATCGATACCGTTGAGGTTGTACGACACGCTTTTGTCAGTATCATCAGTATCATGCGTTGCATAGCGTTTAAATTTTTTTTACTGCAGAATTCATTACTCTTCTATACCAAAGACATGCTCCATATGTAATAATCGGAATACAAACCGCTTTATAGAATATTTCTAGAATGGGTCTTTTAATACCCCATTCACTGTGAGCCAGTTTTTTTAAAGACATAATGTAGCTTAGAATTTTTCCTCTTATATTTTTCACATGTGGCAGAAATCTTAGTTTTGAATCAATTATAACTCCTAGATATTTATACTGCTCTATACGTCGTATCGTGCTGCCATATACTTTAATCTGAATTGCTCTTCCTATATCCAATTTGCCCTTTACTAAGTAGATAGGGACATCATTTCTATCATCATCATTTCTACCTCAGCTATGCAGCAATCGAGCTCTCGCTTGGTTAGTATGCTATGCATTTTAAACAGCTTTTCCGGTGTTCGTCAACTTTCCCTTTCAGATTCGGAAACCAATAATTCTTCATTATTGTGTTGCAAGTTTTCTCTGTCCCGAAATGCCCCATTTCGTCGTGATATCGGTAGATAACATTCTTTTCCATACTTGACGGTACATAAAATAATAATTCGTTGCCGTGTTTTCTATAAACAAGGCCGTTTCGCATTTCAAAGAATTTATCCTCTCTCGATTCTAATTTTCCGCGTATTTTGGAAATTGTTGGGTCTCGATTTTGCATAAGTGCAAGATCAAATTCGAACGGATTTCCTTCCACCACAAGAATATTTTGGGACCTACTTAATGCGTCCGCATGTGTCATTCGCGTGCCGTGCCTATGCTCGATCTCATAGTCAAAGCTTTGGAGTTCTAATGCCCAACGCGCGATGCGCGGATTCACCTCTTTTTTATTTAACGTCATACGGAGCGAATTACAGTCTGTTAAAGTTTTGAATTTAATACCCTGTAAATAAACTCGGAAACGTCTCAATGCGTATACTATTGCTAATACTTCTAATTCGAAGCTATGGTATTTACTCTCGACCTCAGTAGTTCGTTTTGAAAAATAAAATACTGGGTGGAACTTCAGGTCACTTTTCCGTTGCAAAAGAATGGCACCATATCCTATTGAACTGTCGTCGCAATGAAGCTCGGTCTCATCTTTCGGACTATAAATTGCAAGAACGGGGGCTTGTACTAATTTTGTTTTTAAAGCCTTGGATCGCCTTTAATTCTTCTTCTTCGAATTTAAATTTCGTGTCTTTTTTCAATAGATTATGCAAAGGTTGGGCAATGGAAGCAAATCCCTCGATAAATTTTCTAAAATACGAACACAATCCTAAAAAGCTTCGAATATCACGCACATTTTGTGGTACAGGAAATTTCTCGATAGCTTTTATGCTATCTCTTGGTGGGCTTATTCCCTCCTCATTTAAGCAATATCCTAAATATTCTATGTTTGTATACAAAAATTTACATTTGTCTAATCTCAATTCCATTTTATTTTGTACTAGTAACGTGAAAACACGACGCAAAACTTGCAATTGATGTTCCAACGTTCGCGTAGCTATTAATATATCATCTAAATACACGACAACATCTCCCGATTTAATAAGTTCTGATAGAATATCATTGATAAATCTTTGAAAACGGGACGGTGCAACCTTGAGACCGAAGGGCATCCGCAAATATTCAAACTGGCCCAAGGGCGTAACAAACGACGTATACTTGACGGAATCCTTCGCTACGCGAATGTGATGGAATGCATTCTTCATATCGAGTAAACTAAAATACATACGACCTTGAGAGTTGTTATCCCACCTCTCTTGCTATTTTTCTCTAATCACTCGGTTGATCGTTCGATATTCTTCTTTGAGCATCTCGAGTGTTAGTTCGTTTCGTTTCTCATAGGCATATCCCTCCCATTGTACCGACAATTTCTTGCGAACTCGCGTACAAAGCCCTCTTTTTACAATTTCTAAGTCAATTGGAAGGATTCCAGCGATGACCTGCATCGCTGAAGTGGAGGTCGTTCTGCAAGCCTTCGTCATTATCAGCAAGATAGCTCTTTGAGCGGCAGTAACGTGTCTTGAGACATGCGGTTTATTGGCTTTTTCCAGCCACGCTGTGGCACTGTATGTGACAATTGGCAGGAATACTGCCTTATATAGTATATTTAATATACTAGCCTTTATGCCCCATTCCTCGTGGGCGACTCGTCTTAGAGTCAGTATATATTTAACGACTTTATTTCTGACATACTTTGCATGCTCTACAAAGTTCATATGTCTGTTAATTATAACACCAAGATACTTGGTGTGGTCAACGTATTTAATATTTTTGCAGCCCAATTTTAGAATTGGCTGTCTTTCGTCATGAAACTTGCCCTTTGTAATCATTGCACAAGTCTTATTGAGGGATAACCTCAGCTTGTGCAATGTACACCATTTTTCTAAGATACTCAGCGCATCTGTTCCCATTTTTTTCAGCGCAGCTCTTGAATTGGCCTTGACCAGTAAGACCAAATCGTCGGCATACGCTATCGTCTCTACTTCGCTTGCAGCGAAGTTTCTGTCAATTTCGTGCAGCAGCACGTCCATACACCAGCACCACGCCACTGGTCCAATAATGGATCCCTGTGGGCAGCCCTTTCTCATTGTACTGGCGATGCATTCGGCGTTCGAGTTCGAGTAGATAAACATCTTTCTCCTCTTAAAGTAAGAGCCTATCATTCGAATAATCGTACTGCTGCATTCCGCTTGGATTAGTCTTTTAACTATGGCGGGCCACCATAGATTGTCAAAGGCCGCCTCTATGTCCATAAAGAGGGCCAGAATATATTTCTTACTGGGGTTTATAGCCCCTTGGAAGTTTGAGAAGGGCGTCCTCAGTGGAATAGCCCTTCTTGAATCCAAATTGACAATTGTGGGCTAGGCCCTTGTCAATATATTGCTCTTGGATTCTGTTTACAATTATCCTCTCAAAGACCTTCCTAAGCATTGAGAGGAGAGCAATCGGCCGGTAGGAACTCGTTTTCATCCTGTCACGATTTTTATCTTTTAGGATCAGTCGCAGGCGGGCCTGCTTCCAAATCCTATGAAAGGTTGCGTTCGAAAGGCAGTTGTTGTACAACGCCTGTAATACATCCCCGTGGCACTTGTTAAGGTGCTTCGGAATCTCTGGCTTGACCTGGTCAAGGCCTGGGGCTTTCTTATTTTTGCACTTTCCGATGGCTTCGTCGATTTCTTCACGACTTACAGGGCGTTCGATATTGCAATTCCTGTAGAGTGCGATTTGCTGATATACCCCAACATCTGAAGAGCAATTACCGTCTTGAGGAACGACCTGACTCAAAATTTGCTGCATTGTCTCCCTCCAGGTGAGCTTGATTTCGATCAGACTGGGGTCGCTCTCGTCACAGTCTTGTGAGATAGTCCATTCTATATGCCTCCCCAGCAAGCTGGGGGTGATCAATGTCAAATCTATGTTTGATTCGCCTCTGCTCGTCACAAAGGTCGGTCTGGCTTTCGATCGATTTAAGACATGTAAATTATTGGCGCAGAAGAATTCTTCAAGAACCTTTCCTCTGTCTTCAGTTTGGTTTGAATGCCATAGAATGGACTTCGCATTCGCATCAATGGTCATTATAATGTTCTTGCCTCTAAGCTTGTTTAATGAAGCTTCAACCTTCTCGAGGATGGGCTCTATTGCAAATGAATACTGGCAATACGCAATAATAATGAATATTTCATCAAGCTCAGGTTTGATGCTAAAGCACATGACATGTGCTGTGTCTTCAAGTCCTACTTGAAAGACTTCGAGGTTTCTGTCTGCCACTACCGCAGCAACCCAAGGGTTCTTGCAGCTCGGCTGCAGTATTGTCATTCGATTCGAATAACCCTTGACCCTGCCTTTATAGGCATGCGGCTCCTGAAGACGGAGTACTTGAATAGTTCCTTCCTCTAGTTTCTTTAGGAGGTGGGATGCTGCAGCGGCAGACTTCTGGGCGTTGATTTGTGCGAGCTTGATCATCATTGGGCTAGCCTAGATCTATACCGCTCGAATTCTTTAATGTAGACCAGGCAGGTCTTTGACTTGACTTCGTGGTCAGTCTTTTCCCGTTTGGCCCTCATGCAGTTAATGCACTTGGGCTTTGCACCCTTTTTGTTGCAGTCACCCTTGAGATGACCGCTCTCGCCACACTTTTCTCAGATTTGGCTCTTTGCCTTACAAGCCTTTGCGACGTGTCCGTAACCATGGCACTTGTAGCACTTAGTTACATTAATATATTCACGGACTCGATATGGGCTCCAGAACATATAAAGCTTGCCTTTGGAGACCAGCTCCGCAAACTCTGGACGTGGGAGTTCCACTATCCAATTTCGGTTCTTGTCTTTCGACACATAGCTATGTCAGAAGTGCAACTCTTCCGCTACCTTCTGCGACTCAGCTTCCGACATACCGGGGAATTTCTTCACTAGAAGATCCTCCTTCAGTTCGTCGGGCTTATAATCCCCATCGACGTCATAAATAATGACGCTGGAGCTGAGCTTTTTCGGCTCTTCTATCCTTAGCCCTGCCTTGGCTAAGGACGATCTCTTAATGATATCGGCATCTTCCTTGCTACCGAGTTCGACGACGACTTCCTCAGAGCGCATCTGCCGAATGCTTTTAATCTTTAACTTGGACCTCTGGGGCCCAAGTTCTTTGGTGAGAGATTTTTTGATCTCCTCACTCGTTCGTTTGTCGGAGTCCTTGCTGGGGCGGATCAGCAGCACGTCCGACTTCTCTTTTCTGGTAGACTTCGCTACCATTCCCAAAGGGGCTGTTGCCCTCTTCGGTTCTTTCGCCGAGCCGCACGCTTGCGCATACGACTGCGGCCTTTGTGGTGGTTGGGCCTTGGCGGCATCATTTTGGGCTTTAAGCTTCTCGTTCTCGATGACGAGTTCGAGAAGCTTCTTCTCCATCAGGCCCCATTTGGCCATCACAGTTTTGATCGTGGCTAAGCTGGTCTTACTCTTTTCGCTCAGAAGAGCGGATTCGAGGTCTGACCTCAACTGCTTAATTTCGTCGAGGTAGGAGTGTAACACTGTCTGTATAACGGCCGATGCCTCCCCACCACCTGGCATCGACCGAAGCTATATAAGAAATCCAAATAAAGAAGAGTTGGTCACTCCTAAAAGGTCTACGATATTCTTTATACCTCGCTCCTCTTAATCCTCTTGATTTTACCTAATAAAAGGTCTACCATAGTATTAGTATATTTCAAAGTGTTAATAAAAGAACTAGCAATAGTTATCCGTAAAACCGAACAGTCGAGTAAGAGCGACTGTTCCCTTCAAAAAGTGACAAGCCCCACCTGGCCCCTTCACAGGAGCCGCCACAGCTCTCCACCTTCATCACTGAGGCTTCCGATTCTGGTTCTGAGTGCATCACCGGGGGAGTAGTCCCCCTCAGCCTTTTCCTCTTGGACGCCCTCCTCGTCGCACCAGCGCTCATTCCCGTCTCATCGTCAGAGGAGCTGGTAGTGATCAGCTCCTCTTTAACTTTTAGGTTTATCGATTTAGGTTTTTGTTGGTTGGAAATCATATTTATGGTTAGGCCCACTTCAACATGAGAGCATCCATGGGCCCCAAAAAGCAACGTATGAAAATAGGTCGATCTGGGCAGAGTATCGTTACACAGACAGGCCAATATACCACCGGGGATAGGCAGGTTCCCGGAGACCGGACGCTAGATACAGATGCGCTCACCTGTACACGTTACGGCGCTTAGTCCGTCTCGTGCCCCATCGCCGCGCCCGCACAGCTTGAGGTTAAGGAGTTTTTTTATAGAGGCGCTCATCTTCGCAGTTCAGTCGGCTAAGGCAAGACCCTCGCTCCTGCGAAACATGACCATAGGTTTACGGTGTGTGCGTGACTCAAGTTACCCCGGGTTCATTAGGCCCGTACTCCAACACCGAAGCACTCTCTTGCGACAGCAAGTGTGTCAGCAGCCCCTGAGGTTTTCAGTATCTCTTTCGGGAATCCCATCTCATTTGTGTACATTTCATAAATCAATCATAGTTGCTTCTTTTTTACAATTTACATCCAATGATTTCTATTTCTATTCTTTGGCTACTATTATTTCGCCGTGGTGGTCCCCGTCCACCGGTTCGACGATATCTCTCGCAATTGTGAATGCCCCCGATAGGATGCTGGCTGGCGGCTGTGGGTTCCACGCCACAAGGACTCTCCGGAGAGCCCCAACGATCCACGTTCATCACCGGGCCTCACGTCGTAACAGAGCAGCCGATGTGGTTAGCTTCGCAGGCTGACGGCAAGTCGCTCCCTGTATATCCCGAGCACTGTCTGGTGTGTGCAAGGACAGGCCATTTCATGGATACAGACCTAAGGGCTAGAGCCACTGACGAAGTCCAGTGACTCCCCCCTGAATGAACGCTTCACGACCTATTGCCGCAGAGTCAAGCTCTCACCAACACCCGTGAACATCGCACAAGTCGAGGTCACCTCGTCTCATATGCCCCGTGAGAGGAGTTTGCCGCTTACTCTTTCGCCCTCTGCATTGAATAGGTCCACCGCATGGAGGTGAGGTAAGTGCACTTTGACCGAACCGGCCCGCCAACTTCGCCGAAGTTTTACCTTATTGTAAGCTAAAACCTAAAAGGATAAACATCAGTTTCATCGTGGTTTCCCCAAGGGGATGCCGATTCAGCCTCATACACCCAGTAGATAGGGACAGAGGGAATCTCGTTAATTCATTCAGGCGCGTCACTAATTAGATGACGAGGCATTTGGCTATATATATCATTTATTTTCCATGTCTATACCGCATGGATACGGTTTACAAATACATAATCGAAAAATAAAAGAAATTATTCTAGATGTATAACAAAGCTCCAGAAAAGAACAGAAAATAAAAAAAAAGGAAATACAAAGAAAAGAAAGGAAAACAAAAGAATGTACCATAACAAATGGTAAGAAATAAAAAAAAAGGTATAGAAGAAGTAAACGCCGTCACGGATAGCGCATACACAAATTTTGCATTCTTAACCGGATACACTCGCAGTAAAAAGACACTCACACACTCTCTCTGACACCCTTATTTCCGAACAAAAGATAAGTATAAGGAAAGACATTATATTTATTTTTCATCCCATCTCTTCCATACATGAACAAGATTTAAAATTATCTCAATTCCCACATTCTTCTCATTACTTAACTTATTCATTTCTCTTTTTCAGATCATCCTGCCATTACCTCCACGTACACATCCACACTGACAATAATCACGCTATCATCGGTAAACAATCATTCATACACCAATACAATTAACATTCGTTAAACAGTGCCTGATTACATTTCATAGATCTTATATGATATTAGTACATTAATAATAGTAGTAGCGTTATTATTCGTACTTTAAAATACATATCAATTCACAATGCTTACATTAACTATGTTATGCCAGGTCTTCCTCTTATCGTTGTCATTTTATTAAAACGCGTGAAGTTGGTGTTTGACCCCAGCAAGACTCTAGTGGTAAGTCCCCTCATACTAAATTTGTTGACTCTCAAATTCCTAAGATATATTTCCGAGTCTCCAGCCCATATTCCCCTCCACGAGATAGTCACAGCACCAACCTCAACTCTATCTTTACGTACATTATTCCGCCTAGCAATAGTCGTAATTAAACTGTCATTACGCTTATAATAGTTGATCTTCCGCTTATTAGTTTTATGGAGTTGTTCATAAGCGGACACAACCTGGATATCAATTACGTGCACTGTCCCCTGGCTGAATGTGATGATGTCTGGCTTTCTTTTCCCCTCCGAGGTGTCATATATCCTCTCTCTCTCTCTACTATAAAACCTTTCCTACTTAAGGTACTTGCAAGTGCTTTGCTTACAGCTCCCCCATGACCCCCATGAGTCCTATGACATTCTTGTATGATATGTGCAGTTGTTTCGTCTCTGTCGCATCCAGCCCTGCACAGTGTCCGTTCAAAATTCCGCCATCTACCTCTGCTGGAGATGGAAGGGCGTTTATCCTGGTACGCACATATTGAATCCAGTCCTTCCCCGGTATCGCAATATACGGATCCTGTATCCATGCTGTTGACGCCCAAGCCACGCCAGATTCCCTCAGTTCATATCCGTCCACCGATCTATGCAGTTTGCTGGACCAGTCCTTCGAACGAAACCTAGCCCTACTACACCACCTCCTTAACTCCTGTGCAAATTCGCTATTGCTCGCAACCCGCGCTCCTTTGAAACTGGATCCATTCATATTGTTTAATCTTCTGATCTTAATTTCCGGAACTTTTGTCTCGTATGACTGAATGCCAAGGCCACCCTCAGAAACCGCTGCGTGGAAGAATCCCACAGGAGTGTCAGGAGGTAGATGTAGCCAGCGCCTCACTACTTTCCTGATTACCTTGTCCAGCTTCCTTAACAGACCGTGGGTAGTATTCCCAAAGACTAACCTGTGGATCATTCGCGGTATTAGGTACGTACTAAGAACCCTGAGTCTCTGCTGTGGCTTGAGGGGACCCTTCGTTATCCTACCCAAATATTCTTTTATTTCACAGACTGGCTTTTGCAGACTCCTACCAGCAAATGTCACACCCAGGTATTTTAATGTCCCCTCGATTCCAACTGTCGGAATCTTGCTACTTCCTATAACAAACCTTTCTTCCTCGATGACTTTAATCTTTTTGTTCCGACCATCGGGTTCCATGGACAGAGTATGACACTTGCTGGGTTGCAACTCCAGACCGCAGTTCCTCAATATTACCTCTGTTTGTTGGAGTGCCATCTGCAGACCCTACCTAGTTGACGCGTCAAGTACCAAATTATCTGCAAAAGCCAGTGCGTTAATCCTAGCACTATCAAAATTGTATCCGACACTGTCCGGGAGGTTCTTAAGTACTTTATCTATTACCAGATTGAACAAGAAAGGCGACAGCGGATCACCTTGCCGCACCCCCGCCTTTGTTTGCAGTTCATAGACATTTTACCGCCCACCTGCAGCAAAGTACTCGACAAAGCGTATACTGACGTAAGGTATTAGACAAATTTCCTATTGAAGCCTCTTTCAACCAGTATGTACATTAATGCTTTCATTGATACTGTATCGAACGCCTTCCTCACATCGAGCGTTGCCAGGTGTAACGGATTGCATTTTTTCCTCACGTCAGCCATTACTGCTGCAAGTGTGAGTATGTTGTCCGCGATGCAGTAGGCTTACCCATAAATCTTACTTCTTCCTCCACCTCAACAGTGGGACCCCTTGGAATCTTGACCGGTTCGACCCTACTCTTCCTTCCTCTTACCTCCTGCCATTTTCCACCCAGAACTTCAGAATACGACAGTCCACTTTCCCCACTCGTTTCTACTCCTCCGCGCTGCTCATCCCGTCCTGCCTCCTTAATAGCCTCAACAATTTCCTCCTTTATGCTTTCCACTCTAGCTGCAACATCATTACGTTCTGTAACAATTCTCTTCATCGTAACCAATAAACACCGGCGCACGCGCTCCGCATAACCGAGTAAGTAAAGAAACGATGAAAGTAGTGGTATTTCACCGGCGATGTTACCATCTCCCACTTATGCTACACCTCTCATGTCTCCTTACAATGCCAGGCTCAACAGTGTCTTCTTTCCCCGCTAATTTTTCCAAGCCCGTTTCCTTGGCAGTGGTTTCGCTAGAAAGTTGATAGGGACATCTGGTGTATCGGCCACCCGACTGGGTGGAAGGAGCTTTTTAGTTTATACCTCCCGCCCCCTCCCAAACTGGGGAAGGGGACTCCGAAACTCCTTTCCAACAACACCGCCTCGGTTCTGAACCTGGAACAACCGCCGGCGTCACCTTTTCATCGGTTCACTCGCCCGAGGATCGAAGACTACAGCTTAACTCTCCACGTGCCTGCGTAAGGAAAGTTTAATCTTGGGTTGTATTGTGGTACGGGACAGCCACAGAGACTGCTCCACTGCCACACAACCCGTGGTTTGCCTGGCCATCCCCTTTACCTACCCTCGAAGGTAGGTGAGCGGGCACCGGTTAAGGTAGGAATGGTCGACTAGGAATTCGGCCCTATAATTTCGAAAGAAATTCCGAAAATTACAGGATCTCCTCCCCTGTGATCTAAAGCCCAGGTGACGTCGTCGTAACGCAAATTTATCATCAGAAAATCAGAATTTAATTTTTCGCCCACATAGGGATCGAACCCGGGACCTCAGTGTTACGAGCCTGACACCTAAGCCACTAGATCTTTTCTTTTGAATATGAATGTTTATTACAGCCTTTAAGATACATTTACATATACAAAATAATCATTTGATCTCCAGCAGTTAAAGAGATATCGCTTTTACAATGAATTTTTACTTATTAGACAAACAAATTTAATATAAACATACGTAGCCATACAAATTTACATATATATATATTTTTTTTTTTTTAATTTACATATATCAACTTTTTTTGGTTGATTTTTAAGACGGTTACCTAGGATAACTTTTCTTGCTCTGTTTCTTAGTAATTTATGTTATGTCCAGAAAAAGGTCGTCAAAACTGGAGACTACATTTTCTTTATTATTTTTTGTTTATATGGTATAGGATAGGGAGCGGGGGAAGGAATAGGAGTTACAATTTATATACAATATGTACAATATATACAATTATTAGAAGAAAAAAAAGAAATTTTATAATTAACGAATTTGTTTTGCTTATTCTTTGGTTAATCACCAATACTTTTTCGTGTCATATCTGTGTTTGTCTTTTATGTCCTTTTTAGGAATTGCTTTACTAAATCTCCAATTTGGGTTGAAATTTGTTGCATTTAAATTAGGCTCGTATAAAATGGTTTTGTTTCGGATTTTGCTGTTGATGTTGTATATTATTGGAATATTATTAATATCTTGAAGATAGTTATTTGTGTCTAAATACAAAAATGTTTCCAGGGGAATGTATCCGGTTTTTAATGATTGCTGGAAATACATAGGATTCGGGTAGAAAGCACCAAAAATCAAACTTTTTTTCGTTATTTTAGATGAACGTGCAAAATGATCTCTGCTAACCTTTAATATGTGATTGTCGATGCGTGTAATGTCTGCTAGGTCATAAATCTTTTTATTCTTCATCATTTTTCGATAATTTGAACAATCGGTTCTATACGTATTAAGGCATGCTCTTATGCATTTTCGTTCGAAAATTCTGACTTTTCCCATCAGAGAAGCCGATATGTTATATCATATCGAGCAGCTGTATGTAATTATGGGTCTGACCAATGCCTGATAGCAGAGAATTTTAGTTTTTTTATTCAAATGTTTTGAATAGAATAGTCTTTTCAGTTTCCAAAATGCCTTTTTTGCTTTATCTAATTGTATTTCAATGTGGTGTTTGAATATTAATTTTTCAGCTATGTGTACTTCAAGGTATTTTACGCAGGATTTATGGGGAATAACTTCACCTTCATTTTCCTTTTCTCTTATATTAAAATTTTTACAAAGGTTTCTTTCGCAATTGCTTAATTTGTTTAGATTTTGCCGAAATAAAATTGTTTCGCATTTTTTATCATTAATTTTTAATTTCCAGGCTTGATAATAATTTTTTATTTTTACAAACAATTGCTGCAATTCTGTTTTTATTTTTTTAGTTTTAATGCCAGTGATATATATAATGAGATCGTCTGCTATTGATTTTTTGTGATTAGATGTGTTCTGATCAAATAATTTGATGATATCGCTATTAAATATGTTAAAGATTATTGGCGAGTTTACTGTGCCCTGTTGTAAAGCGTTTTCTACTGAAAATTCTTTACTAGATGTTAGAGTTCCGTCAGTGGTCATAAATGTTTTATTGGTTATCATGTTCCATACAATTTTGATTAGATATTTCGGAAATCCTTTCTTAATCATTTTATAAATTACGCCTAATGTCCACACAGTGTCAAACGCTTTTTCGAGGTCTATCAAACAAGCCCCGACTCGTTGTTTCGCGTTCAGAGCCCAGCATATGTCTGCTGTTAATTTATTGATTGTATGTGATGTGGAATGTTTATGTCGGAATCCGAATTGATTTTCGGGTATTATATTATTTTCCGCGCAAAATGAAACGAGTGGTAAATTTATCACTACTTCAAAAACTTTACTGACATTTGGCAGGAGGCTAATAGGTCTTAAATTTGAAGGAGATGAACCATCTGTATCTTTTTTGGTTATTGCGATTACTTTTGCTTTTTTCCATTTATTAGGAAAATATGTGTTATTTAAGGAATTGTTGAAAAGTATAGTGTAGTACGGTACTATGTTTTCTGGAAGATGTTTCAAGGCATTTTATCAATGCCCGTGGATTTTTTATTATTTAGTTTCGAAAATATTTTTTTAAGTGTTAGGAAGTTTGTGAAGTATTTGACGTTATCATCTGGCTGTTTAGGGTCATCTGATTTATTTTCGATTTGAAATATAGTTATAGTTTCATTTTCACGACGATCTTAATCCATTTCCCGTTTTAAATTGTTCGTTTCATTTATGACTATTCTATCGAGCCCTTAACGGCCTACATTGTTATTTTGTTTATGGATCCTTGCAAAATGTGCTCCTATTATATCTAGTTTTTGTGTTGGGTTTGAAATAATAAAATTATTTTCATCGTCTTTACCTGCTGTATCCGGTTCTATGTCAGCTTCTTTGAGTAAGCACTTTTTATTTTGGGCTATTTTTATTATTGGGATGGAAACAGACCCTTTAGGTCGAAATATTTGGTTTACCTGCGGGAACATGTTTTTAGGATCATTAACAGGAATATTTTTTATTTTATTGTTCCAATACTTATTGATGGGGTTAGAAAATTCTTGTTTTAATTGGCGTTTAATATCATTTAACAGGTTCTTTAAGTTACACAATTCATGGTATTTGTCTTACGTATAGTTACGACGGATTCTATTAATTTGTGTTAATATATAACTTTTTGTTTTTTGCATCCTCATTATTACCTTATTAATATAAGGTTCGCATGAATTTTTTTCACTCATTTTGGGCACTATTATTTTTATTGCATTTTGAATATGTGATTCTATTTCGTCGAGAAAATTGTCTATTTTATTATTTGTCAAATTAATATTATTGGGAATATTTAAAACACAATTTTTAGTGAGAAAATTTTGAAAGGCTCTTCAATTTGTTTTTTTATAATTTAGTTTAGATTCGAATTCTTGTTTTTCGAGTTCTAAATAATCATATTTTTGTAGCACGCTTCGATGAGTAGCGCATTATGATCACTATCATATTCCGTTGACCTTAGCATATTATTTGGGAGTATATTTGATATTTTAATTCTCGCATCTGCTAGACACAAGTCTAAGTAAGAATTCCCTCTGGGAAATGATTGGAGTTCTGTACTGTATAATTTAATTTTGTAATAAATGTCATTATTATCAAGCCAAGCTTTTAGGAAATTTCCTTTTGTTTTATTGCTATCATTCTTCCAGCTAGCGTTCTTTGTATTCAAGTCTCCTGCTATAATATAATAGTTGTCCAGTTTTTCGAGTTTTAGGGTATTGAATAAGTTGGCAAAATCTTTATTAAAATCTGCGTTGTTGCCATAAGTGCTACAGGCAGCTACGATGTATAGGTTTTCCTTATTATTAATTCGTAACTATATGATCGTTTTTTCAAGCGCGTTGTTTGTTGATACTGAGTTTACTGTTATGTGATTAAATTTTATAGATCTTCTTATTAATATAGCTGTTCCTCCTCCTTGCGTCGAATTAGGTCTATCAGTTCTAATTATATTATAATTTTTAAATTGTAATTTGTGTGTTTTATTGATTTTAGCTTCAGATAGGAGTAAAATGTCTGGGTTGTGCTTTTTTATCAGACTTAATAAGCTAACTCTTCTTTGGTTAGTGATTATTGAGTTAACATTAATAGCTATTATTTTTATTGATTTTTTAAATACCGTTGTTGAACTATTTGCATCTATTATCTTGTCGTTTGTTAAAGCCATTTTTTTTCTAGTTTATTTGAAGGGCATCGAAAAGTACATTCAACCTTTCTTCATTTTTTTGATCGTGTATCTATTAATATAATGGAATATTTTAGATCATTTAATGAAATTAGTATGCTGTTTAAAATTTCCGTAGGGTTATTTTGCATATTATTAGTTTCATTAGTGTTAGTGTTTGTGTTTTGTTTTTTATCTGTGTTTTGTACAACCGATGAATATGATAAGTTAGGATTAACTTTTCTTGCTATATTTATGATATTATTATTTGATTTTTGTTTAATAGCTTGAATTCTTTCTTTTATTTTTTCTTTAAGTTTGATAAACGTTGGGCATCCTCTATATGATGCTGGGTGTCCATATTTTTTACAGTTTACGCAGTATATCCTTTCTTTGTCCAAATTTTCCGCTTTTGATGTTTTGCACATTTCTGGATCATGAGAATCGCTACATTTAACACATCGATATTCCATGAAACAATTTCGTGCTGTGTGTCCTATACCTTGACATTAATGGCACTGTGTAGTTTCTTTTTTTTAAGTTTTTCCCATTTGATTATTTGATAGTGGATATATTTTATTTTAAATATGTTACTTATATTACTACCTGGAGCTATTTGCGCTAAAAATATTGGAAGGCGAATATTTTTGGAGACTGAACTTTTTGTTTTAAACTCTGATACTTTTAAGTATTGAACATCTGGTTTATTTTTGTTAATTAAATCATTTAAAATTTCATCGCAAGTATATGTATTGGTGAGACCCTTTATTAGCAGTGTTTGTGACTTTTCTGATTTAGGTGTGTATGTATAAAATATCGTGCTTGCTTTTTCTAATAGTGTTTTTGTGTTATAAAAATCAGTTAATTTCTCTAGGTACAACACATGCTTACCCTGGTGGATTCCTTTAATGCGGAATTCTTTTATCTTCAGTTGCCCCTCTATTAATTTTGCCGTGTATTTAGGGTCTTGACGGATTATGTTTATAGGTGGTGGCCTATTCTTTTTTTAGGGCTGCTTCTTCGGCAGACGCGGATGGTTGTCCCGTTAATCCGCTGTGAACGTGGGAGTTTTTTGTTCGACGCATATCGGGTTTGTACCTGTTGGGGCTCTTGTTTCTTCCTGCCGTTTACTGACGGATGGGGAATACCCGACGTTTTTGAGGGAGCCGGTTGTCACGTTCGAGGTTCGATTTCTTGCGAGCTCATTTTTTTCTGATTTCCATTAATAATGATAGGTTTTTTTCTTCTTCGTTTGCACTGTTGCGTGTTGTGCTTTCTTCATCAGCTTCTTCTTTTTCTGTGGTTAGATCCTGTAATACACTGAATCTATTATAATCTACAGGATGTGTGGTTTGTTCTTCTTTCGGTTTTTTGGATTGCTTCCTGTTAATTAGGTTTGGTATTGATGATTGTTCCTCTTTTTTGTGCGTTCAAGTTTCCTTGCTCTTAGTGGTTCTTGTATACTGAGTAGTTCTTTTGTATCATTTTTTGTGTGTTTGTATGGCCGTCGTCAACTTCCATTTTTTCTACTTTTCTTTTTTGAGGGCATTAGAAGATCTATTTCTTTTACTTCGTAGCTAGATATTAACTTCACTGTAGTACACTGTATTGACACTACGCAGTGGCATTGTTTAAACTTCACGATCAGTACTGCCTTGTAGGGGGTAGGTAGCTCTTCGTAGGTAGGTCCTTCTTCTACGAAAGTTCAAGGTCGACTCTCCCTAAGCCACTAGACCACTGGCCCGCCTTCGAGTTAGTAGATAGGGACAGAGGGAATCTCGTTAATCCATTCATGCTCGTCACTAATTAGATGACGAGGCATTTGGCTAACACCTGTACCGACTTTCATAAGGAAAGCCGGTAGACTTCCGAGGAACAAACCTCCTCGTGAGGTAATAACAAAAAGCAATAACAAAGAAACTAACATGAACGAGACCCCTGTTTCTTTCCACTGCCATGGGGTCTGCCTACAGACTTAGAAAAATTAGGAACGGGGATCCTTTAGGGAGGCGAGCTTGATCACACACCAAAGTGTGTGTCCAGGGAAGGCCACGCGATGGCGTCGCCCCGGATTCTACATGCGAAGAATCCACCCCGCGCCTTACCATACAATAGTATGGTAAGACTCGCACCGCCCGGAGTAAAAGGCCGGGGCGGGCTTGTTGTTAATTCAGCTGGTAGCTGCTTTGTCTAGTTAGTATTTTGACCATTATGGTCGCGTCATTAGCATGACTTTATTAGTTAAAAATTTTTAAATTCGTTTCTGGCCTTTCAGCCTAGTCAGTGTTTAAAATTGTAAAATTGTTTGCCGTTGTGGCAGTCAATACTTATAAAATTTTTGTTATCATATGGCTCGTCTATTCATGCTCTTATTAGTAAATTTCATGCACCAGCACTTAATGCTTGGTCAATAATTTAAAAGGCATGCTTTTCGCCAAAGGCGGTCATAAAATAAAATAAAAATAAAATAAATAAAATAAATAAATAAATTACCTAACGATCACGTTATGTGATCGTAGTCCATAAAACCATTTGCGATCTCGATTGTCGACCGGAGGGCGATCACTGCGACGGTTAACATGTCGCTTTTATTGCACCCCAGGGTCTTTAAATTTTCCTTGGTGTCTGGGGGCATTGCTCCCCGACATCCTACCAGTATTGGTAGCACTCGGCCAGTTCTGCTATTTGTTCTTATTCTGACATACTCCGCGGTATCCTCGTATTTCTTTTGCTTCTCTTCATAGGCCTTTTTAAGATTATCTTTGTCCTCATAGCGGACAGTAACATCCACTATGAGGATACCATCCTGGCTTTTTACTACCAGATCCGGTACTTTCATGTCGCCTATGATATTTATCTTGGGCTCCAGGAATACCGCGGTTTTTCGAGACACTTCCTCTTCTATTAATTTTAATATTTCATTGTGCCTCCTTATTCTAGCTGGCTTCGTGTGTAAGCAGTTACCAAATATGTGCCCCAGGGTTTCTAATTGCATGTTACACCTTCGGCACTGTATGTCTAAGTCTTTTCCGGTCCTCCTTAATGCTATTCTTGTGCCGAAGGTGTTTGTTCTTAACTAAAGCGCGTCTAAGTACCTTGACGGCTTTAATAGTGTTGGGTCATGGAGCCATGCGTTACCTATCTTGTCTCCAAAGAATTCATGTACTCCATGACCCTGTGAAACTTTTAGCCTCCAATTCTCGGTCTGTCGTTTCTTCAAGGCTATGCGTGCGCCTTCTGTGTCCTGAATCGTGGCCGGCCATGTTAGCCCCACCGATCGTGCGTATTTAATAATTATTTTTTCCTGCCCTTCGTACGCCTCTCTGACTGCTGCATCGTCAGAGTTTAACATTTTCATTAATGTTCTTTAGTTTGGCGACACGAACTATGTCTGCCACTCGTTGTACCCCGAGTCCACCATGGTGTATATTACTTCTTCTCCGTGTATATTATTCCATCCGTCAACAACGGATGGAGTTTAAGAACGCTTTTTATAATTTGTTTCACCTCATGGTCTAAGGACTCGAGTGTTTTTAATGGTGGCGGACTCGCTACCAACATATGAATGTATCTGGGCAGGAGATGCGTTCTAATTAAATTAACTTTTTGGTGGGGCTTTAATTTCATTGTTGCTATGTTTTTAGCCCCCACGACAATACTCTCAATTTCGGCGCATCGCACGCCTTTCCATGGGCTCACTTTAACGCCCAAAAATTTTATTTGCGTTCCTGGCGTGGCTTCGGGAATTTTGGATCCTTTTTGCACAAGACCAGGGTCGGTAATGAACCATGTTTTATTTTTCTAGACGACCTGGAACGCCACGCACTTCTCTGCTTGGATTCTCATATCTAATTTTGCCAAGAGGCTGTGCTCTATATGGATTTACTTCTTGGCGTCTCCTGTGTCTTTTCCAAGCAGGACCAAGTCGTCCGCAAACGCAAGAATGGAGACCTTCTCGTTTATTATCTGAACGCCCTCCGTCGTCATTTCTATTTCGGCTAATACAGCTGTGGGGCACCGTATCAAACGCTTTAGCGATGTCGATGATTGTGACAACACCCCCGTTATTGGCTTTCATCTCTTTTATTGCTTTATCGAGGACGGCAATGTTCTGCTTACAGCCATCCTGTTTTGTAAAGCCCTTTTGTCGTGTGTTTTGGGTAACATGTCCCCGCAGTCTATTGTCCAGCATTGCAGAATATAGCCTACCCAGTAGGGAACCAATTGTAATTGGCCTCCAGTTCCCTATTCCTTTAGTGTTCTTTCCCGCTCTGGGGATCATCGTGGTGCGGTTTCTTTTCCACGTATCTGGGTAGACTCGAAATAGCATTAAAGTGTTGAATATCTTGCACAATAGCTGCAGGGCTTCTGTCTTACGAAGGTGTACCTTTTTAACACCATCGATGCCTGCAGCTGTATTAGTTTTGATTTTTCTCATCTTTTCAATCAATTCCAGTACTGTAATCGGTCTAAATATATCTTCTATGGGGAAGATTTCGCTCGTGCCCCTTCCGAGCGCCGACAAGCTTGAGGCCGGTCCAGCCGAGCCCCATAAGCCGTCGTATAGGCTTTCAATTTCCGCCTTATCGGGGTGCTCAATGCGTTCCCCTGCCTTGATGTGCTCCCCAGCGGCCGCTAAATCGACAAGTTTCCTAGGGCACTTTCTGTACTGTTCCTGATATCGAGAGAAGACAAATCTTTCCCCACGGGCGCGGTCGCTCTCCCTATTGTTCATACTTTTCTTTTCCTTTTTACCCGTAGGAGATTCGTCAGTTTGCCCTTCTTTCAATTTCTCAGCAAACATTATTATAACTCTCTTGATATCAGGAAGACCCACCGTATCCTCCCTAGCCCATCGCTGGAGCACCTCCTCTATTTCCTTAAACTCATTATTTTCCTCCAGCGAATAGGCAAGTATTGCCTCCCATAGGGCCTCTTGCCAGATTTCTTCTTTACCATCATCGGCCCCAAGGGGATTACCCGCTATTTCATCGGTAGCCGAGATGTATGAGGTGCTGGTTGAGTTTGTCTCAGTTAAGCTATCCTCTTCGGCCATCGTGCCCTGAGCGGACAAGCACCTCCTTTATTCACTAATTTGTTTCGTAGTCATTCCGGGTAGGAACTCCTGAATGCGCACATTAGGATGCCTCAAATGCTTAAAGCGCGCATTCAGGTCTATTAAAAGCTCTGTTTCTTCTTTGGACAAGACCGATGTGCTACGGACTGGTCTGCTCCAACCCTGTTTAAAGCCACAAGCCATTCTCTTGACGTTTCTAACGTCTGGGTGCCGCAACCTACCATGTTGCGAGAATCCCCTTTGCGTTTTAAAACTGTCCCTGCAGGAATCACATTTGTATGGATTGTCAGCCCTCTCGACAAATAATTTGCACTTCGGGAGGTGGCATTTACATCCGTGCAGCTTTTCGAATGTTTTTATACACGTTGCACACCTCCATAAGATCTTATTGCCCGAGTATATTTCCTCCACATGTTCTATAAATTTTGATTCCTGCAAGAACCTTCTGTCGTGGCCCTCCGTACCACAAATTATATACTTTATTTGTCCGCTCAGAGGCAGATCCACTGTAATATCCATTTCGTTGTCCGTTGGAAGGCCATGTCGTCGTATGCTAGTCCTCCTATCCGTAGCGGACATGTCCGCCGCGGAGGTCCCTGGACTGGGGACCGCAGTGTCCGAGGCATCATCGTTTCCAGTCATCATTTGGGTTGTTACCAATAAACTCTGTGTGTAAAGTCCAATCGAGTCCGTCTCACAAACAAAGGAAAGACGGGTCGTGAGTGCAGACAACCAAGGAGGTCCGGCCTGCCGCCAGCCACCACATCTAATAATATTAGTATTAATACAAATACCCTCTCGAGAGCTATGATGTAAATTTGCTAACTCCCAGCGCCGTATTGCATTTCGGCATACTACTTTCACAGCGGCGTGCTGCTTTTCAGCGGCGTATTGCTTTCACAACGCGCGAACCTTACGACAACACGACACCTCCAGCTCTACGCCGCCTTCCGGCAATAGCGCGATTATATATAACATCGCAAAAGCAATGTCTTCGGGAGAGTTTGAGCACATAGTGCCCTAAATATTCACCATCTTTCGTTCATTATTTTAGGTGGCCGACGGCTCACCTTTACTCCTAGCTCGGGTGGGTGGGGACGGTACTCCCCTACGGTGTGCACCTTCACCGCCCTGCCTCAGGAAATCTTAACTAAAAGGCGAAAGATCTATGCGTGATTACAAAGAAAACCACAGTTTCCCATTGGGAGAAGAGGAGTATGAAGGAGGTAGCACGTTATATCTATGCCTTATACTGCGTTATGCCTGATTCCAAGCCTTCCCATAGGGAGAAGGTAAGTATGAAGGAGGTAGCACGTTATATATATGCCTTGTACTGCGCTTTCCATGAATCCATGTTTTCTCATCAGGAGAACATGAGTATGATGAAGGAGCTAGCACGTTATATCTATACCTTACACTGCGCTTTGCCTGATTCCAAGCCTTCCCATAGGGCGAAGGTAAGTATGAACGAGGTAGCACGTTATATCTACACCTTATACTGCGTTTTGCCTGAATCTATGTTTTCACATCAGGCGAACACGAGTATGAAGGAGGTAGCACGTTACATCAATGCCTTATACTGCATTTTTCCTCAGTCCACGCCTTCCCATGAGGAGAATATCAGTATAAAGGAAGTGGAGCGATGTATCTATTCCTTATACTGCGATTTGCCTGAATCCATGCATCCCCATTGGGAGAACATGAGTATGAAGCAGGTAGCACGTTATATCAATGCTTTATACTGCGTTTCGCCTGAATCCATGCCTTCCCATAATGTGAACATGAGTATGAAGCAGGTGGCACGTCATATCTATGTCTCATACCGCGTTTTGCCTGAATCCTTGTTTTCCCATCAGGAGAACATGAGTACGAAGGCGGTAGCACGTTATATCTATGCCTCATACCTCGTTTTGCCTGGATCCATGCTTATCCATAGGCAGAAGGTAATTATGAATGAGGTAGCACGTTATACCTAAGCCTTATACTGCGTTTTGCCCGAATTCATGTCTTCCGATCAGGAGAACATGAGAGTGTTGGTAGTAGCACGTTATGTGTATGCCTTATACTTCATGTAGACTGAATCCATGCTTAGGCAGCTGGAGAACAAGAGTATGAAGGATGTGGCGCGATATATTATCCATGCCTTATACTGCGTTCTGCTTCCATCCATGTTTTCCCATGAGGATAACATGAGTACGAAGGAGGTAGCACGTTACATATACGCCTTATACTGCGTTTGGCATGAATCTATGTTTTCCCATCAGGCGAACATGAGTATGAAGGAGGCAGAACGAAATATCTATGCCTTATACTGCGGTTTGCCTGCATCCATGCTTACCCATCAGGAGAACAGGGGAGCGAAGGAGGCTTTCCAAGAAGGAGAACATGCGTATGAAGGAGGTGGTACGTTATATCTACGCCTTATACTGCGAGCTGCATGAATTCGTGTCATCCCAACAATAGCAATTGACTACCTCCTTTATACTCAAGTTCTCCTGACGGGAAAAGATGGATTCAGGCAAAACGCCGTATCAGGCGTAGATATAACGTTCTACCTCTTCCATTCTCATGCCCTCGTGATGGGAAAGCATATATTCAAACGAACCTGAGTATAAGGCACGGATTCTACGTGCCACCTGCGTCATACTAATTTCCTCCTGGTGGGAAAGCATATATTCAAGCAAACCGCAGTATAAGGCATAGATATAACGTGCTACCTCCGTTATACACATGTTCTGCTGATGGGGAAGCGTGGATTCAGGCAAAACGCAGTATAAGGCGTAAATATAACGTGCTATCGGTGTCATACTCATGTTCTGCTGATGGGAAAGCATGGATTCAGGCAAAACGCAGTATAAGGCGTAGATATAACGTGCTATCTCCTTGATACTCCTGTTCTGCTGATGGGGAAGCAAGGATTCAGGCAAAACGCAGTATAAGGCATAGATATAACGTGCTACCTCCTTCATACTCATGTTCTGCTGATGGGAAAGCATGGATTCAGGCAAAACGAGTATAAGGCGCAGATATAACGTGCTACCTCCTTCATACTCATGTTCTGCTGATGGGAAAGCATGGATTCAGGCAAAACGCAACATAAGGCGTAGATATAACGTGCTATCTCCTTCATACTCATGTTCTGCTGATGGGAAAGTTTGGATTCATGCAAAACGCAGCATAAGGCGTAGATATAACGTGCTATCTCCTTCATACTCATGTTCTGCTGATGGGAAAGTATGGATTCAAGCAAAACGCAGTATAAGGCGTAGATATAACGTGCTATCTCCGTCATACTCATGTTCTGCTGATGGGAAAGAATGGATTCAGTCAAAACGCTGTTAAGGCATAGATATAACGTGCTACCTCCCTCATACTCATGTTCTGCTGATGGGAAAGCATGGATTCAGGCAAAACGCAGTATAAGGCTTAGATATAACGTGCTACCTCCTTCATACTCTGTTCTGCTATGGGAAAGCTTGGATTCAGGAAAAACGCAGTACAAGGCATAGATATAACGTGCTACCTCCTTCATACTCATGTTATGCTGATGGGAAAGCATGGATTCAGGTAAAACACAGTATAAGGCGTAGATATAACGTGCTACCTCCTTCATACTCATGTTCTGCTGATGGGAAAGCATGGATTCATGCAAAACGGAGTATAAGGCATAGGTATAACATGCTATCTCCTTCATACTCATGTTCTGCTGATGGGAAAGCATGGATTCAGCAAAACGCAGTATAAGGCGTAGATATAACGTGATACCTCCTTCATACTTACCTTCTCCCTACGGGAAAGCATGGATTCAGGAAAAACGAAGTATAAGGGATAGATATAACGTGCTACCTCCTTCATACTCATGTTCTGCTGATGGGAAGCATGGATTCAGGAAAAACACAGTATATGGCGTAGATATACCGTGCTATCTCCTTCATACTCATGTTCTGCTGATGGGAAAGCATGGATTCAGGAAAAACGCAGTACAAGGCACAGATATAACGTGCTACCCCCTTCATACTCATGTTCTTTTGATGGGAAAGCATGGATTCATGCAAAACGGAGTATAAGGCGTAGATATAAAGTGCTTCCTCCTTCATACTCATGTTCTGCTAATGAGAAAGCATGGATTCGGGCAAAGCGCAGTATAAGGCGTGGATATTACGTGCTATCTCCTTCATACACATGTTCTGCTGATGGGAAAGCATGGATTCAGGCAAAACGCAGTATAAGGAGTAGATATAACGTGCTTTCTCCTTCATACACAAGTTCTGCTGATGGGAAAGCATGGATTCAGGCAAAACGCAGTATAAGGCGGAGATATAACGTGCTACCCTCTTCATACTCATGTTCTGCTGATGGGAAAGCATGGATTCATGCAAAACGGAGTATAAGACGTAGATATAACGTGCTATCCCTTTCATACTCATGTTCTGCGGATGGGAAAGCATGGATTCAGGCAAAACGCAGTATAAGGCGTAGATATAACGTTCTGTCTCCTTCATACTCACGTTCTGGCGATGGGAAGTCATGAATTCAGGCAAAACGCAGTATAAGGCGTAGATATAACGTGCTACCTCCTTCATACTCATGTTCTGCTGATGGGAAAGCATGGGTTCAGGCAAAACTCAGTATAAGGCATAGATGTAATGTGCTACCTCCATCATACTCATGTTCTCTTGATAGGAAGACATGAATTCAAGCAAAACGCAGTATAAGGCATAGATATAACGTGCTACCCCCTTCATACCCATGCTCTCTTGACAGGAAGACATGAATTCAGGGAAACCGCTGTATAAGGCATAGATATAACGTGCTACCTACTTCATACTCATGTTCTGCGGATGGGAAAGCGTGGATTCAGGCAAGACGCAGTATAAAGCAGAGATATAACGTGTTACACACTTGATACTCATGTTCTCTTGATAGGAAGACATGAATTTAGGCAAAACGCAGTATAAGGCATAGATATAGCGTGCTACCCGCTTGATACCCATGTTCTCTTGATAGGAAGACATGAATTCAGTTAAAACGCAGTATAAGGCATAGATATAACGTGCTACCTACTTCATACTCATGTTCTGCTGATGCGGGGGAAAGCGTGGATTCAGGCAAACGCAGTATAAAGCATAGATATAACGTGCTACCCCTTGATACTCATGTTCTCTTGATAGGAAGACATGAATTTAGGCAAAACGCAGTATAAGGCATAGATATAACGTGCTACACCTTGATACTCATGTTTCTTGATAGGAAGACATGAATTCAGGCAAAACGCAGTATAAGGCATAGATATAGCGTGCTACCCCCTTGATACCCATGTTCTCTTGATAGGAAGAACATGATTCAGTTAAAACGCAGTATAAGGCATAGATATAGCGTGCTACCCCCTTGATACCCATGTTCTCTTGATAGGAAGACATGAATTCAGTTAAAACGCAGTATAAGGCATAGATATAACGTGCTACGTACTTGATACACATGGTCTGCGAATGGAAAATCGTGGATTCAGGCAAAACGCAGTATAAAGCAGAGATATAACGTGTTACACACTTGATACTCATGTTCTCTTGATAGGAAGACATGAATTCAGGCAAAACGCACTATAAGGCATAGATATAACGTGCTACCCCCTTCATACTCATGTTTCTTGATAAGAAGACGTGAATTCAGGCAATACGCAGTATAAGGCATAGATACAGCGTGCTACCTCCTTCATACTCATGTTCTCTTGATAGGAAGACATGAATTCAAGCAAAACGCAGTATAAGGCGTAGATATAAGGTGCTACCTCATTCATACTAATATTCTGCTGATGGGAAAGCGTGAACTCGGGCAAAGCGCAGTATAAGTCATAGATATAACCTGCTACCTACTTCATGCTCATGTTCTGCTGATGGGAAGGCATGGATTCATGCAAAACGCAGTATAAGGCATAGATATAACGTGCTACGCCCTACGCCCTTCATACACAAGTTCTG